>CADCXT010002784.1:0-60840 GCA_902806775.1 Microtus agrestis | reverse complement strand
TCATACACTTTTAGAAGAACGTGATTATCTTTCAAAGCAAAGTTTCTACAGAGAAAAGGAACACTGTTCTTTGTTTTGTCAAGTCTTTGACATATCACAAACAACGTCTTCTCAATTTAGAGAAACACATGTGAGTGTCTCACAAAAGCATTTCATGAAATTCATACACTTTTAAAAGAACGTGATTATCTTTCAAAGTAAAGCTTCTACAGAGAAAGGGAACACTGTTCTTAGTTTTGTCAAGTCTTTGTTATATCACAAACAACGTCTTCTCATTTCAGAGAAAGACAGGTGCGTTTCTCACAAAGCATTTCATTAAATTCATATATTCAAAAGAACGTGATAATCTTTCAAAGTAAAGCTTCTCCAGAAAAAAGGAACACTGTTCTTAGTTTAAGTCTTTGACCTGTCATGAAAAATGGCTTATCTTTTCAGAGAAAGACATGTGCATTTCTCACAAAAGCATTTCATGAAATTCATACACTTTTAAAAGAACGTGATTATCTTTCAAAGCAAAGTTTCTACAGAGACAAGGAACACAGTTCTCATTCTAACAATTCTGTGACATATCACAAACAACATCTTCTCATTTCAGAGAACACATGTGTGTTTCTCACTAAAGCATTTCATGAAATTCACTCACTTTCAAATGAACGTGATTATCTTTCAAAGTAAAGCTTCTACAGAGAAAAGGAACACTGTTCTTTTTCTTGTCAAGTCTTTGACATATCACAAACAACGTCTTCTCAATTCAGATAAACACATGGGTGATTCTCACAAAAGCATTTCATGAAATTCATACACTTTTAAAAGAACGTGATTATGTTTCAAAGCAATGTTTCTTCAGAGACAAGGACCACAGTTCTCATTCTAACAATTCTGTGACATATCACAAACAACATCTTCTCATTTCAGAGAAACACAAAGCATTTCATGAAATTCATTCACTTTAAAATGAATGTGATTATCTTTCAAAGTAAAGCTTCTCCAGAGAAAAGGAACACTGTTCTTAGTTTTGTCAAGTCATTGTCTTATCACAAACAATGGTTTATCTTTTCAGAGAAAGACATGTGTGTTTCTCACAAAAGCATTTCATGAAATTCATTCACTTTCAAATGAATGTGATTATCTTTCAAATTAAAGATTCTATGGAGAAAAGGAACACTGTTCTTAGTTTTATCAAGTCTTTGACATATCACCAACAATGGCTTATCTTTTCAGAGAAAGACATGTGCGTTTCTCACAAAAGCATTTCATAAAATTCATACACTTTTAAATGAAGGTGATTATCTTTCAAAGCAAAGTTTCTACAGAGACAAGGAGCACAGTTCTCATTCTAACAGTTCTCTGACATATCACAAACAACGTCTTCTCATTTCAGAGAAACACATGTGTGTTTCTCACAAACGCATTTCATGGAATTCATTCATTTTCAAATGAACGAGAATATCTTTCAAATTAAAGCTTCTACAGAGACAAGAAACACTGTTCTTACTTTTGTCAAGTCTTTGACATATCCCCAAAAACGCCTTATCTATTCAGAGAATGAGAAGTGCGTTTCTCACAAAGCATTTCATGAAATTCATATATTCAAAAGAATGTGATTATCTTTCAAAGTAAAATTTCTACAGAAACAAGGAACACATTTCTCATTCTGACAATTCTGTGACATATCACAAATAACGTCTTCTCATTTCAGAGTAAAATTTGTGCGTTTCTCACAAAAGCATTTCATGAAATTCATACACTTTCAAAAGAATGTGATTATGTTTCAAAGTAAAGCATGTACAAAGAAAAGGAGGAGTGTTCTCACTTCTAACTAACTTTAACATAAACCATACAATGGCTTATTTTTGCAGAGAAACACGTGCATTTCTCACTAGAGCATTTCATGCAATTCTTATCCTTTCAAAAGAACGCGATTATCTTTTAAAGTAAAGCTTCTACAGAAAAAAAGGAACACTGTTCTTAGTTTTGTCAAGTCTTTGACCTATAACAAACAATGGCTTATCTTTTCAGAGAAAGACATGTGCGTTTCTCACAAAATCATTTCATGAAATTCATACACTTTTAAAAGAACGTGATTATCTTTCAAAGCAAAGTTTCTACAGAGACAAGGAACACAGTTCTCATTCTAACAATTCTGTGACATATCACAAACAACGTCTTCTCATTTCAGAGAACACATGTGTGTTTCTCACTAAAGCATTTCATGAAATTCTATTGCTTTCAAAAAAACATGATTATCTTTCAAAGTAAAGCTTCTACAGAAATAAGGAACATTGTTCTTAGTTTTGTCAAGTCTTTGACATATCACAAACATCGTCTTCTCATTTCAAAGAAACACATGTGCATTTCTCACAAAAGCATTTCATGAAATTCTATTGCTTTCAAATGAACGTCATTATCTTTCAAAGTAAAGCTTCTACTATACAAGGAACCCTGTTCTTACTTTTGTCAAGTCTTTGACATATTCCAAAAAACGGCTTATCTATTCAGAGAAAGACAGCTTCGTTTCTCACAAAGCATTTCATGAGATTAATAAGTTCAAAGAACTTGATTATCTTTCAAATTAAAATTTTTACAGAGACACGGAACCCAGTTCTCATTCTAACAATTCTGTGACATATCACAAACAACGTCTTCTCAATTCAGAGAAAGACATGTGCGTTTCTCACAAAAGCATTTCATGAAATTCATACACTTTTAAAAGAACGTGATTATCTTTCAAAGCAAAGTTTCTACAGAGAAAAGGAACACAGATCTTATTCTATAAATTCTGTGACATATCACAAACAACGTCCTCTCATTTCAGAGAAACAAATGTGTGTTTCTCACAAAAGCATTTCATGAAATTCATTCACTTTCAAATGAACGTGATTATCTTTCAAATTAAAGATTCTATGGAGAAAAGGAACACTGTTCTTAGTTTTGTCAAGTCTTTGACATATCACAAACAGTGGCTTATCTTTTCAGAGAAAGACATGTGCGTTTCTCACAAAAGCATTTCATGAAATTCATACACTTTTAAAAGAATGTGATTATCTTTCAAAGCAAATGTTCTACAGAGACAAGGAACACAGTTCTCATTCTAACAATTCTGTGACATATCACAAACAACGTCTTCTCATTTCAGAGAAACACAAAGAATTTCATGAAATTCATTCACTTTAAAATGAATGTGATTATCTTTCAAAGTAAAGCTTCTCCAGAGAAAAGGAACACTGTTCTAAGTTTTGTCAATTCTTTGACATATCACAAACAATGGCTTATCTTTTAAGAGAAAAACATGTGCGTTTCTCACAAAAACATTTCATGAAATTCATACACTTAAAAGAACGTGATTATCATTCAAAGCAAAGTTTCTAAGAGACAAGGAACACAGTTCTTATTCTATAAATTCCGTGACATATTACAAACAACGTCTTCTCATTTCAGAGAAACACATGTGTGTTTCTCACAAAAGAATTTCATGAAATTCATTCACTTTCAAATGAACGTGAATATCTTTCAATGTAAATCTTCTGCCGAGAAAAGGAACACTGTTCTTAGTTTTGTCAAGTCTTTGACATATCACAAACAATGGCTTATCTTTTCAGAGAAAGACATTTGCATTTCTCACAAAAGCATTTCATGAAACTCATACACTTTTAGAAGAACGTGATTATCTTTCAAAGCAAAGTTTCTACAGAGAAAAGGAACACTGTTCTTTGTTTTGTCAAGTCTTTGACATATCACAAACAACGTCTTCTCAATTTAGAGAAACACATGTGAGTGTCTCACAAAAGCATTTCATGAAATTCATACACTTTTAAAAGAACGTGATTATCTTTCAAAGTAAAGCTTCTACAGAGAAAGGGAACACTGTTCTTAGTTTTGTCAAGTCTTTGTTATATCACAAACAACGTCTTCTCATTTCAGAGAAAGACAGGTGCGTTTCTCACAAAGCATTTCATTAAATTCATATATTCAAAAGAACGTGATAATCTTTCAAAGTAAAGCTTCTCCAGAAAAAAGGAACACTGTTCTTAGTTTAAGTCTTTGACCTGTCATGAAAAATGGCTTATCTTTTCAGAGAAAGACATGTGCATTTCTCACAAAAGCATTTCATGAAATTCATACACTTTTAAAAGAACGTGATTATCTTTCAAAGCAAAGTTTCTACAGAGACAAGGAACACAGTTCTCATTCTAACTATTCTGTAATATATCACAAACAACGTCTTCTCATTTCAGAGAAACACGTGTGTGTCTCTCAAAAAAGCATTTCATGAAATTCGTACACTTTCAAAGAACGAGATTATCTTTCAAAGTAAAGATTCTGCAGAGAAATGGAACACTGTTCTCACTTTTAACAATACTTTGACATATCCCAAACAGACGTTTCTCATTTGAGAGTAACTCATGTGCGTTGCTCACAAAAGCATTACATGAAATTCTCAACCATTGAAAAGAACGTGATTATTTCTCAAAGTAAATCTACTACAGAGAAAAGGAACACTGTTCTTTGTTTTGTCAAGTCTTTTCCATATTACAAACAATGTCTTCTCATTTGAGAGAAACACATGTGCGTTTCTCACAAAAGCTTTTCATGAAATTCTATTGCTTTCAAAAGAACGTGATTATCCGTAAAGCTTCTACAGAGACAAGGAACACAGTTCTCATTCTAACAATTCTGTGACATATCACAAACAATGTCTTCTCATTTCAAAGAAACACATGTGTGTCTCTCACAAAAGCATTTCATGAAATTCTGTTGCTTTCAAAAGATTGTGATTATGTTTCAAAGTAAAGCTTCTAGAGAAAAAAGGAACACTGTTCTCACTTTTAGCAATACTTTGACATATCCCAAAGAGATGTTTCTCATTTGAGAGTAAAACATGTGCGTTTCTCACAAAAGCAATTCATGAAATTCTTAACCTTTGAAATTAACGTGATTATCTCTCAATGTAAATCTTCTACAGAGAAAAGGAACACTGTTCTTAGTTTTGTCAAATCTTTGACATATCACAAACAACGTCTTCTCATTTCAGAGAAACACATCTACAAAGCGACTACAAAGAAAATGAAGAGTATTCTCACTTCTAACTAACTTTAACATATCCCATACCACGGCATATTTTTGCAGAGAAACACATGTGCATTTCTCACTAGAGCATTTCATGAAATTCTTACCCTTTCAAAAGAACGTGATTATCTTTTAAATTAAAGCTTCTACAGAAAAAAGGAACACTGTTCTTAGTTTTGTCAAGTCTTTGACATATCACAAACAATGGCTTATCTTTTCAGAGAAAGACATATGCGTTTCTCACAAAAGCATTTCATGAAATTCATACACTTTTAAAAGAATGTGATTATCTTTCAAATCAAAGTTTCTACAGAGACAAGGAACACAGTTCTCATTCTAACAGTTCTGTGACATATCACAAAAGATGTCTTCTCGTTTCAAAGAAACACATGTGTGTCTCTCACAAAATTATTTCATGAAATTCATTCACTTTCAAATGAACGTGATTATCTTCAAAAGTAAAGCTTCTACAGAGAAAAGAACACTGTTCTTAGTTTTGTCAAGTCTTTGACATATCACAAACAATGGCTTATCTTTTCAGAGAAACACATGTGTGTTTCTCACAAAAGCATTTCCTGAAATTCAAACACTTTTAACAGAACGTGATTATTTTTCAAATCAAAGTTTCTACAGAGAAAAGGAATACTGTTCTTTTTTTGTCAAGTCTTTGACATATCACAAACAACGTCTTCTCAATTCAGAGAAACACATGAGCGATTCTCACAAAAGCATTTCATGAAATTCATACACTTTTAAAAGAACGTGATTATCTTTCAAAGCAAAGTTTCTACAGAGACAAGGAACACAGTTCTCATTCTATCAATTTTGTGACATATCACAAACAACGTCTTCTCATTTCAGAGAAACACATGTGTGTTTCTCACAAAAGCATTTCATGAAATTCATTCACTTTCAAATGAACGTGATTATCTTTCAAACGAAAGATTCTACAGAGAAAAGGAACACTGTTCTTAGTTTTGTCAAGTCTTTGACATATCACAAACAATGGCTTATCATTTCAGAGAAAGACATGTGCGTTTCTCACAAAAGCATTTCATAAAATTCATACACTTTTAAAAGAACGTGATTATCTTTCAAAGCAAAGTTTCTACAGAGACAAGGAACACAGTTCTCATACGAACAATTCTGTGACATATCACAAACAACGTCTTCTCTTTCCATAGAAACATATGTGCGTTTCTCACAAACGCATTTCATGAAATTCATACACTTTTAAAAGAACGTGATTATCTTTCAAAGCAATGTTTCTACAGAGACAAGGATGACAGTTCTCATTCTAACAATTCTGTGACATATCACAAACAACGTCTTCTCATTTCAGAGAAACACAAAGCATTTCATGAAATTCATTCACTTTAAAATGAATGTGTTTATGTTCCAAAGTAAAGCTTCTCCAGAGAAAAGGTACACTGTTCTTAGTTTTGTCAAGTCATTGTCATATCACAAACAATGGTTTATCTTTTCAGAGAAAGACATGTGTGTTTCTCACAAAAGCATTTCATGAAATTCATTCACTTTCAAATGAACATGATTATCTTTCAAATTAAAGATTCTATGGAGAAAAGGAACACTGTTCTTTGTTTTGTCCTGTCTTTGTCATATCACAAAAAACGTCTTCTCAATTCAGAGAAAGACATGTGCGTTTCTCACAAAAGCATTTTATGAAATTCATTCACTTTCAAATGAACATGATTATCTTTCAAAGTAAAGCTTCTCCAGAATAAAAAAAACACTGTTCTTAATTTAAGTCTTTGACCTCTCACGAAATATGGCTTATATTTTCAGAGAAAGACATGTGCGTTACTCACAAAAGCATTTCATGAAATTCATACACTTTTAAAAGAAATTGATTATCTTTCAAATCAAAGTTTCTACAGAGACAAAGAACACAGTTCTCATTGTAACAGTTCTGTGACATATCACAAAAGACGTCTTCTCGTTTAAAAGAAACACATGTGTGTCTCTCACAAAATTATTTCATGAAATTCATTCACTTTCAAATGAACGTGTTTATCTTCCAAAGTAAAGCTTCTACAGAGAAAAGAACACTGTTCTTAGTTTTGTCAAGTCTTTGACATATCACAAACAATGGCTTATCTTTTCAGAGAAACACATGTGTGTTTCTCACAAAAGCATTTCCTGAAATCCAAACACTTTTAAAAGAACGTGATTCTCTTTCAAAGTAAAGATTCTACAGAGAAAAGGAACACTGTTCTTAGTTTTGTCAATTCTTTGACATATCACAAACAATGGCTTATCTTTTCAGTGAAAGACATGTGCGTTTCTCACAAAAGCATTTCATGAAATTCATACACTTTTAAAAGAACGTGATTATCTTTCAAAGCAAAGTTTCTACAGAGACAAGGAACACAGTTCTCATTCTAACAATTCTGTGACATATCACAAACAACGTCTTCTCATTTCAGAGAACACATGTGTGTTTCTCACTAAAGCATTTCATGAAATTCATTCACTTTCAAATGAACGTGATTATCTTTCAAAGTAAAGCTTCTACAGAGAAAAGGAACACTGTTCTTTTTCTTGTCAAGTCTTTGACATCTCACAAACAACGTCTTCTCAATTCAGAGAAACACATGAGTGATTCTCACAAAAGCATTTCATGAAATTCATACACTTTTAAAAGAACGTGATTATGTTTCAAAGCAATGTTTCTTCAGAGACAAGGACCACAGTTCTCATTCTAACAATTCTGTGACATATCACAAACAACATCTTCTCATTTCAGAGAAACACAAAGCATTTCATGAAATTCATTCACTTTAAAATGAATGTGATTATCTTTCAAAGTAAAGCTTCTCCAGAGAAAAGGAACACTGTTCTTAGTTTTGTCAAGTCATTGTCATATCACAAACAATGGTTTATCTTTTCAGAGAAAGACATGTGTGTTTCTCACAAAAGCATTTCATGAAATTCATTCACTTTCAAATGAATGTGATTATCTTTCAAATTAAAGATTCTATGGAGAAAAGGAACACTGTTCTTAGTTTTATCAAGTCTTTGACATATCACCAACAATGGCTTATCTTTTCAGAGAAAGACATGTGCGTTTCTCACAAAAGCATTTCATAAAATTCATACACTTTTAAATGAAGGTGATTATCTTTCAAAGCAAAGTTTCTACAGAGACAAGGAGCACAGTTCTCATTCTAACAATTCTCTGACATATCACAAACAACGTCTTCTCATTTCAGAGAAACACATGTGTGTTTCTCACAAACGCATTTCATGGAATTCATTCATTTTCAAATGAACGAGAATATCTTTCAAATTAAAGCTTCTACAGAGACAAGAAACACTGTTCTTACTTTTGTCAAGTCTTTGACATATCCCCAAAAACGCCTTATCTATTCAGAGAATGAGAAGTGCGTTTCTCACAAAGCATTTCATGAAATTCATATATTCAAAAGAATGTGATTATCTTTCAAAGTAAAATTTCTACAGAAACAAGGAACACATTTCTCATTCTGACAATTCTGTGACATATCACAAATAACGTCTTCTCATTTCAGAGTAAAATTTGTGCGTTTCTCACAAAAGCATTTCATGAAATTCATACACTTTCAAAAGAATGTGATTATGTTTCAAAGTAAAGCATGTACAAAGAAAAGGAGGAGTGTTCTCACTTCTAACTAACTTTAACATAAACCATACAATGGCTTATTTTTGCAGAGAAACACGTGCATTTCTCACTAGAGCATTTCATGCAATTCTTATCCTTTCAAAAGAACGCGATTATCTTTTAAAGTAAAGCTTCTACAGAAAAAAGGAACACTGTTCTTAGTTTTGTCAAGTCTTTGACCTATAACAAACAATGGCTTATCTTTTCAGAGAAAGACATGTGCGTTTCTCACAAAATCATTTCATGAAATTCATACACTTTTAAAAGAACGTGATTATCTTTCAAAGCAAAGTTTCTACAGAGACAAGGAACACAGTTCTCATTCTAACAATTCTGTGACATATCACAAACAACGTCTTCTCATTTCAGAGAACACATGTGTGTTTCTCACTAAAGCATTTCATGAAATTCTATTGCTTTCAAAAAAACATGATTATCTTTCAAAGTAAAGCTTCTACAGAAATAAGGAACATTGTTCTTAGATTTGTCAAGTCTTTGACATATCACAAACATCGTCTTCTCATTTCAAAGAAACACATGTGCATTTCTCACAAAAGCATTTCATGAAATTCTATTGCTTTCAAATGAACATCATTATCTTTCAAAGTAAAGCTTCTACTATACAAGGAACCCTGTTCTTACTTTTGTCAAGTCTTTGACATATTCCAAAAAACGGCTTATCTATTCAGAGAAAGACAGCTTCGTTTCTCACAAAGCATTTCATGAGATTAATAAGTTCAAAGAACTTGATTATCTTTCAAATTAAAATTTTTACAGAGACACGGAACCCAGTTCTCATTCTAACAATTCTGTGACATATCACAAACAACGTCTTCTCAATTCAGAGAAAGACATGTGCGTTTCTCACAAAAGCATTTCATGAAATTCATACACTTTTAAAAGAACGTGATTATCTTTCAAAGCAAAGTTTCTACAGAGAACAGGAACACAGATCTTATTCTATAAATTCTGTGACATATCACAAACAACGTCTTCTCATTTCAGAGAAACAAATGTGTGTTTCTCACAAAAGCATTTCATGAAATTCATTCACTTTCAAATGAACGTGATTATCTTTCAAATTAAAGATTCTATGGAGAAAAGGAACACTGTTCTTAGTTTTGTCAAGTCTTTGACATATCACAAACAGTGGCTTATCTTTTCAGAGAAACACATGGGTGATTCTCACAAAAGCATTTCATGAAATTCATACACTTTTAAAAGAATGTGATTATCTTTCAAAGCAAATGTTCTACAGAGACAAGGAACACAGTTCTCATTCTAACAATTCTGTGACATATCACAAACAACGTCTTCTCATTTCAGAGAAACACAAAGAATTTCATGAAATTCATTCACTTTAAAATGAATGTGATTATCTTTCAAAGTAAAGCTTCTACAGAGAAAAGGAACACTGTTCTAAGTTTTGTCAATTCTTTGACATATCACAAACAATGGCTTATCTTTTAAGAGAAAAACATGTGCGTTTCTCACAAAAACATTTCATGAAATTCATACACTTAAAAGAACGTGATTATCATTCAAAGCAAAGTTTCTAAGAGACAAGGAACACAGTTCTTATTCTATAAATTTCGTGACATATTACAAACAATGTCTTCTCATTTCAGAGAAACACATGTGTGTTTCTCACAAAAGAATTTCATGAAATTCATTCACTTTCAAATGAACGTGAATATCTTTCAATGTAAATCTTCTGCCGAGAAAAGGAACACTGTTCTTAGTTTTGTCAAGTCTTTGACATATCACAAACAATGGCTTATCTTTTCAGAGAAAGACATTTGCATTTCTCACAAAAGCATTTCATGAAACTCATACACTTTTAGAAGAACGTGATTATCTTTCAAAGCAAAGTTTCTACAGAGAAAAGGAACACTGTTCTTTGTTTTGTCAAGTCTTTGACATATCACAAACAACGTCTTCTCAATTTAGAGAAACACATGTGAGTGTCTCACAAAAGCATTTCATGAAATTCATACACTTTTAAAAGAACGTGATTATCTTTCAAAGTAAAGCTTCTACAGAGAAAGGGAACACTGTTCTTAGTTTTGTCAAGTCTTTGTTATATCACAAACAACATCTTCTCATTTCAGAGAAAGACAGGTGCGTTTCTCACAAAGCATTTCATTAAATTCATATATTCAAAAGAACGTGATAATCTTTCAAAGTAAAGCTTCTCCAGAAAAAAGGAACACTGTTCTTAGTTTAAGTCTTTGACCTGTCATGAAAAATGGCTTATCTTTTCAGAGAAAAACATGTGCATTTCTCACAAAAGCATTTCATGAAATTCATACACTTTTAAAAGAACGTGATTATCTTTCAAAGCAAAGTTTCTACAGAGACAAGGAACACAGTTCTCATTCTAACTATTCTGTAATATATCACAAACAACGTCTTCTCATTTCAGAGAAACACTTGTGTGTCTCTCAAAAAAGCATTTCATGAAATTCGTACACTTTCAAAGAACGTGATTATCTTTGAAAGTAAAGATTCTGCAGAGAAATGGAACACTGTTCTCACTTTTAACAATACTTTGACATATCCCAAACAGACGTTTCTCATTTGAGAGTAACTCATGTGCGTTGCTCACAAAAGCATTACATGAAATTCTCAACCATTGAAAAGAACGTGATTATTTCTCAAAGTAAATCTACTACAGAGAAAAGGAACACTGTTCTTTGTTTTGTCAAGTCTTTTCCATATTACAAACAATGTCTTCTCATTTGAGAGAAACACATGTGCGTTTCTCACAAAAGCTTTTCATGAAATTCTATTGCTTTCAAAAGAACGTGATTATCCGTAAAGCTTCTACAGAGACAAGGAACACAGTTCTCATTCTAACAATTCTGTGACATATCACAAACAATGTCTTCTCATTTCAAAGAAACACATGTGTGTCTCTCACAAAAGCATTTCATGAAATTCTGTTGCTTTCAAAAGATTGTGATTATGTTTCAAAGTAAAGCTTCTACAGAAAAAAGGAACACTGTTCTCACTTTTAACAATACTTTGACATATCCCAAACAGACGTTTCTATTTTGAGAGTAACACATGTGCGTTTCTCACAAAAGCACTTCATGAAATTCTTAACCTTTGAAATTAACGTGATTATCTCTCAATGTAAATCTTCTACAGAGAAAAGGAACACTGTTCTTAGTTTTGTCAAGTCTTTGACATATCACAAACAACGTCTTCTCATTTCAGAGAAACACATCTACAAAGCGACTACAAAGAAAATGAAGAGTATTCTCACTTCTAACTAACTTTAACATATCCCATACCACGGCATATTTTTGCAGAGAAACACATGTGCATTTCTCACTAGAGCATTTCATGAAATTCTTACCCTTTCAAAAGAACGCGATTATCTTTCAAAGTAAAGCTTCTACAAAAAAAGGAACACTGTTCTTAGTTTTATCAATTCTTTGACATATCACCAACAATGGCTAATCTTTTCAGAGAAAGACGTGCGTTTCTCACAAAAGCATTTCATGAAATTCATACACTTTTAAGTGAAGGTGATTATATTTCAAAGCAAAGTTTCTACAGAGACAAGGAACACAGTTCTCATTCTAACAATTCTGTGACATATCACAAACGTCTTCTCATTTAGAGAAACACATGTGTGTTTCTCACA
The DNA here is from genome assembly GCA_902806775.1 of Microtus agrestis. Taxonomy (NCBI): domain Eukaryota; kingdom Metazoa; phylum Chordata; class Mammalia; order Rodentia; family Cricetidae; genus Microtus; species Microtus agrestis. The sequence goes on along the minus strand of CADCXT010002784.1, from coordinate 48,457 downwards.
AAAGCATTTCATGAAATTCATTCACTTTCAAATGAACCTGATTACCTTTCAAAGGAAAGCTTCTACAGAGACAAGAAACACTGTTCTTACTTTTGTCAAGTCTTTGATATATCCCAAAAAAGGCTTATCTAATCAGAGAAAGACATGTGCGTTTCTCACAAAAGCATTTCATGAAATTCATACACTTTTAAAAGAACGTGATTATCTTTCAAAGCAAAGTTTCTACAGAGACAAGGATCACAGTTCTCATTCTAACAATTCTGTGACATATCACAAACAATGTCTTCTCATTTCAGAGAAAAACTGTTGCGTTTCTCACAAAAGCATTTCATGAAATTCATATGTTCAAAAGAACGTTATTATCTTTCAAAGGTTCTACAGAGACAAGGAACACAGTTCTCATTCTAACAATTCTGTGACATATCACAAACAACGTCTTCTCATTTCAGAGAAAAACTTGTGCGTTTCTCACAAAAGCATTTCATCAAATTCATACACTTTCAAAAGAATGTGATTATGTTTCAAAGTAAAGCCTGTACAAAGAAAAGAAAGAGTGTTCTCACTTCTAACTAACTTTACCATAAACCATACAAAGGCTTATTTTTGCAGAGAAACACATGTGCATTTCTCACTAGAGCATTTCATGAAATTCATATCCTTTCAAAGAACGCGATTATCTTTCAAATTAAAGCTTCTACAGAAAAAAAGAAAAACTGTTCTTTGTTTTGTCAAGTCTTTGACACATCACAAAGTCTTCTCATTTCAGAGAAACACATGTGCATTTCTCACAAAAACATTACATGAAATGATATTGCTTTCAAAAGAACGTGATTATCTGTCAAAGTAAAGCTTCTACAGGGACAAGGAACACTGTTCTTACTTTTGTCAAGTCTTTTACATATCCCAAAAATGGCTTATCTATTCAGAGAATGACAGGTGCGTTTCTCACAAAGCATTTCATGAAATTCATTCACTTTCAAATGAACGTGATTATCTTTCAAAGTAAAGCGTCTACAGAGAAATGGAACACTGATCTCACTTTTAACAATACTTTGACATATCCCAAACTGACGTTTCTCATTTGAGAGTAACTCATGTGCCTTTCTCACAAAATCATTTCATGAAATTCTATTGCTTTCAAAAGATCGTGATTATCTTTCAAAGTAAAGCTACTACAGAGACAAGGAACACTGTTCTTTTGTCATTCTTTGACATATCCCAAAAAACTGCTTATCTATTCAGAGAAAGACAGGTGAATTTCTCACAAAGCATTTCATGAAATTCATGTATTCAAAAGAATGTGATTATCTTTCAAAGTAAAGTTTCTACAGAGAAAAAGAACACAGTTCTCATTCTAACTGTTCTGTGACATATCACAAACAACATCTTCTCATTTCATAGAAACACATGTGTGTTTCTCACAAAAGCATTTCATGAAATTCAAACACTTTTAATAGAACGTGATTATTTTTCAAATCAAAGTTTCTACAGAGAAAAGGAACACTGTTATTTTTTTGTCAAGTCTTTGACATATCACAAACAACGTCTTCTCAATTCAGAGAAACACATGAGCGATTCTCACAAAAGCATTTCATGAAATTCATACACTTTTAAAAGAACGTGATTATCTTTCAAAGCAAAGTTTCTACAGAGACAAGGAACACAGTTCTCATTCTATCAATTTTGTGACATATCACAAACAACGTCTTCTCATTTCAGAGAAACACATGTGTGTTTCTCACAAAAACATTTCATGAAATTCATTCACTTTCAAATGAACGTGATTATCTTTCAAACGAAAGATTCTACAGAGAAAAGGAACACTGTTCTTAGTTTTGTCAAGTCTTTGACATATCACAAACAATGGCTTATCATTTCAGAGAAAGACATGTGCGTTTCTCACAAAAGCATTTCATAAAATTCATACACTTTTAAAAGAACGTGATTATCTTTCAAAGCAAAGTTTCTACAGAGACAAGGAACACAGTTCTCATACGAACAATTCTGTGACATATCACAAACAACGTCTTCTCTTTCCATAGAAACATATGTGCGTTTCTCACAAACGCATTTCATGAAATTCATACACTTTTAAAAGAACGTGATTATCTTTCAAAGCAATGTTTCTACAGAGACAAGGATGACAGTTCTCATTCTAACAATTCTGTGACATATCACAAACAACGTCTTCTCATTTCAGAGAAACACAAAGCATTTCATGAAATTCATTCACTTTAAAATGAATGTGTTTATCTTCCAAAGTAAAGCTTCTCCAGAGAAAAGGAACACTGTTCTTAGTTTTGTCAAGTCATTGTCATATCACAAACAATGGTTTATCTTTTCAGAGAAAGACATGTGTGTTTCTCACAAAAGCATTTCATGAAATTCATTCACTTTCAAATGAACGTGATTATCTTTCAAATTAAAGATTCTATGGAGAAAAGGAACACTGTTCTTTGTTTTGTCCTGTCTTTGTCATATCACAAAAAACGTCTTCTCAATTCAGAGAAAGACATGTGCGTTTCTCACAAAAGCATTTTATGAAATTCATTCACTTTCAAATGAACGTGATTATCTTTCAAAGTAAAGCTTCTCCAGAATAAAAAAACACTGTTCTTAATTTAAGTCTTTGACCTCTCACGAAATATGGCTTATATTTTCAGAGAAAGACATGTGCGTTACTCACAAAAGCATTTCATGAAATTCATACACTTTTAAAAGAACTTGATTATCTTTCAAATCAAAGTTTCTACAGAGACAAAGAACACAGTTCTCATTGTAACAGTTCTGTGACATATCACAAAAGACGTCTTCTCGTTTAAAAGAAACACATGTGTGTCTCTCACAAAATTATTTCATGAAATTCATTCACTTTCAAATGAACGTGTTTATCTTCCAAAGTAAAGCTTCTACAGAGAAAAGAACACTGTTCTTAGTTTTGTCAAGTCTTTGACATATCACAAACAATGGCTTATCTTTTCAGAGAAACACATGTGTGTTTCTCACAAAAGCATTTCCTGAAATTCAAACACTTTTAAAAGAACGTGATTCTCTTTCAAAGTAAAGATTCTACAGAGAAAAGGAACACTGTTCTTAGTTTTGTCAATTCTTTGACATATCACAAACAATGGCTTATCTTTTCAGTGAAAGACATGTGCTTTTCTCACAAAAGCATTTCATGAAATTCATACACTTTTAAAAGAACGTGATTATCTTTCAAAGCAAAGTTTCTACAGAGACAAGGAACACAGTTCTCATTCTAACAATTCTGTGACATATCACAAACAACGTCTTCTCATTTCAGAGAAACACATGTGTGTTTCTCACTAAAGCATTTCATGAAATTCATTCACTTTCAAATGAACGTGATTATCTTTCAAAGTAAAGCTTCTATAGAGAAAAGGAACACTGTTCTTAGTTTTGTCAAGTCTTTGACATATCACAAACAGTGGCTTATCTTTTCAGAGAAAGACATGTGCGTTTCTCACAAAAGCATTTCATGAAATTCATACACTTTTAAAAGAATGTGATTATCTTTCAAAGCAAATGTTCTACAGAGACAAGGAACACAGTTCTCATTCTAACAATTCTGTGACATATCACAAACAACGTCTTCTCATTTCAGAGAAACACAAAGAATTTCATGAAATTCATTCACTTTAAAATGAATGTGATTATCTTTCAAAGTAAAGCTTCTCCAGAGAAAAGGAACACTGTTCTAAGTTTTGTCAATTCTTTGACATATCACAAACAATGGCTTATCTTTTAAGAGAAAAACATGTGCGTTTCTCACAAAAACATTTCATGAAATTCATACACTTAAAAGAACGTGATTATCATTCAAAGCAAAGTTTCTAAGAGACAAGGAACACAGTTCTTATTCTATAAATTCCGTGACATATTACAAACAACGTCTTCTCATTTCAGAGAAACACATGTGTGTTTCTCACAAAAGAATTTCATGAAATTCATTCACTTTCAAATGAACGTGAATATCTTTCAATGTAAATCTTCTGCCGAGAAAAGGAACACTGTTCTTAGTTTTGTCAAGTCTTTGACATATCACAAACAATGGCTTATCTTTTCAGAGAAAGACATTTGCATTTCTCACAAAAGCATTTCATGAAACTCATACACTTTTAGAAGAACGTGATTATCTTTCAAAGCAAAGTTTCTACAGAGAAAAGGAACACTGTTCTTTGTTTTGTCAAGTCTTTGACATATCACAAACAACGTCTTCTCAATTTAGAGAAACACATGTGAGTGTCTCACAAAAGCATTTCATGAAATTCATACACTTTTAAAAGAACGTGATTATCTTTCAAAGTAAAGCTTCTACAGAGAAAGGGAACACTGTTCTTAGTTTTGTCAAGTCTTTGTTATATCACAAACAACGTCTTCTCATTTCAGAGAAAGACAGGTGCGTTTCTCACAAAGCATTTCATTAAATTCATATATTCAAAAGAACGTGATAATCTTTCAAAGTAAAGCTTCTCCAGAAAAAAGGAACACTGTTCTTAGTTTAAGTCTTTGACCTGTCATGAAAAATGGCTTATCTTTTCAGAGAAAAACATGTGCATTTCTCACAAAAGCATTTCATGAAATTCATACACTTTTAAAAGAACGTGATTATCTTTCAAAGCAAAGTTTCTACAGAGACAAGGAACACAGTTCTCATTCTAACTATTCTGTAATATATCACAAACAACGTCTTCTCATTTCAGAGAAACACTTGTGTGTCTCTCAAAAAAGCATTTCATGAAATTCGTACACTTTCAAAGAACGTGATTATCTTTGAAAGTAAAGATTCTGCAGAGAAATGGAACACTGTTCTCACTTTTAACAATACTTTGACATATCCCAAACAGACGTTTCTCATTTGAGAGTAACTCATGTGCGTTGCTCACAAAAGCATTACATTAAATTCTCAACCATTGAAAAGAACGTGATTATTTCTCAAAGTAAATCTACTACAGAGAAAAGGAACACTGTTCTTTGTTTTGTCAAGTCTTTTCCATATTACAAACAATGTCTTCTCATTTGAGAGAAACACATGTGCGTTTCTCACAAAAGCTTTTCATGAAATTCTATTGCTTTCAAAAGAACGTGATTATCCGTAAAGCTTCTACAGAGACAAGGAACACAGTTCTCATTCTAACAATTCTGTGACATATCACAAACAATGTCTTCTCATTTCAAAGAAACACATGTGTGTCTCTCACAAAAGCATTTCATGAAATTCTGTTGCTTTCAAAAGATTGTGATTATGTTTCAAAGTAAAGCTTCTAGAGAAAAAAGGAACACTGTTCTCACTTTTAGCAATACTTTGACATATCCCAAAGAGATGTTTCTCATTTGAGAGTAAAACATGTGCGTTTCTCACAAAAGCACTTCATGAAATTCTTAACCTTTGAAATTAACGTGATTATCTCTCAATGTAAATCTTCTACAGAGAAAAGGAACACTGTTCTTAGTTTTGTCAAGTCTTTGACATATCACAAACAACGTCTTCTCATTTCAGAGAAACACATCTACAAAGCGACTACAAAGAAAATGAAGAGTATTCTCACTTCTAACTAACTTTAATATATCCCATACCACGGCATATTTTTCAGAGAAACACATGTGCATTTCTCACTAGAGCATTTCATGAAATTCTTACCCTTTCAAAAGAACGCGATTATCTTTCAAAGTAAAGCTTCTACAGAAAAAAGGAACACTGTTCTTAGTTTTATCAATTCTTTGACATATCACCAACAATGGCTAATCTTTTCAGAGAAAGACGTGCGTTTCTCACAAAAGCATTTCATGAAATTCATACACTTTTAAGTGAAGGTGATTATATTTCAAAGCAAAGTTTCTACAGAGACAAGGAACACAGTTCTCATTCTAACAATTCTGTGACATATCACAAACGTCTTCTCATTTAGAGAAACACATGTGTGTTTCTCACAAAAGCATTTCATGAAATTCATTCACTTTCAAATGAACCTGATTACCTTTCAAAGGAAAGCTTCTACAGAGACAAGAAACACTGTTCTTACTTTTGTCAAGTCTTTGATATATCCCAAAAAACGGCTTATCTAATCAGAGAAAGACATGTGCGTTTCTCACAAAAGCATTTCATGAAATTCATACACTTTTAAAAGAACGTGATTATCTTTCAAAGCAAAGTTTCTACAGAGACAAGGATCACAGTTCTCATTCTAACAATTCTGTGACATATCACAAACAATGTCTTCTCATTTCAGAGAAAAACATGTGCGCTTTCTCACAAAAGCATTTCATGAAATTCATATGTTCAAAAGAACGTTATTATCTTTCAAAGGTTCTACAGAGACAAGGAACACAGTTCTCATTCTAACAATTCTGTGACATATCACAAACAACGTCTTCTCATTTCAGAGAAAAACTTGTGCGTTTCTCACAAAAGCATTTCATCAAATTCATACACTTTCAAAAGAATGTGATTATGTTTCAAAGTAAAGCCTGTACAAAGAAAAGAAAGAGTGTTCTCACTTCTAACTAACTTTACCATAAACCATACAAAGGCTTATTTTTGCAGAGAAACACATGTGCATTTCTCACTAGAGCATTTCATGAAATTCATATCCTGTCAAAGAACGCGATTATCTTTCAAATTAAAGCTTCTACAGAAAAAAGAAAAACTGTTCTTTGTTTTGTCAAGTCTTTGACACATCACAAAAGTCTTCTCATTTCAGAGAAACACATGTGCATTTCTCACAAAAACATTACATGAAATGATATTGCTTTCAAAAGAACGTGATTATCTGTCAAAGTAAAGCTTCTACAGGGACAAGGAACACTGTTCTTACTTTTGTCAAGTCTTTTACATATCCCAAAAATGGCTTATCTATTCAGAGAATGACAGGTGCGTTTCTCACAAAGCATTTCATGAAATTCATTCACTTTCAAATGAACGTGATTATCTTTCAAAGTAAAGCGTCTACAGAGAAATGGAACACTGATCTCACTTTTAACAATACTTTGACATATCCCAAACTGACGTTTCTCATTTGAGAGTAACTCATGTGCCTTTCTCACAAAAGCATTTCATGAAATTCTATTGCTTTCAAAAGATCGTGATTATCTTTCAAAGTAAAGCTACTACAGAGACAAGGAACACTGTTCTTTTGTCATGTCTTTGACATATCCCAAAAAACTGCTTATCTATTCAGAGAAAGACAGGTGAATTTCTCACAAAGCATTTCATGAAATTCATGTATTCAAAAGAACGTGATTATCTTTCAAAGTAAAGTTTCTACAGAGAAAAGGAACACAGTTCTCATTCTAACTATTCTGTGACATATCACAAACAACATCTTCTCATTTCATAGAAACACATGTGTGTTTCTCACAAAAGCATTTCATGAAATTCATACACTTTTAATAGAACGTGATTATTTTTCAAATCAAAGTTTCTACAGAGAAAAGGAACACTGTTCTTATTTTGTCAAGTCTTTGACATATCACAAACAACGTCTTCTCAATTCAGAGAAACACATGTGCGTTTCTCACAAAAGCATTTCATGAAATTCATACACTTTTAAAAGAACGTGATTATCTTTCAAAGCAAAGTTTCTACAGAGACAAGGAACACAGTTCTCATTCTAACAATTTTGTGACATATCACAAACAACGTCTTCTCATTTCAGAGAAACACATGTGTGTTTCTCACAAAAACATTTCATGAAATTCATTCACTTTCAAATGAACGTGATTATCTTTCAAAGTAAAGATTCTACAGAGAAAAGGAACACTGTTCTTAGTTTTGTCAAGTCTTTGACATATCACAAACAATGGCTTATCTTTTCAGAGAAAGACATGTGCGTTTCTCACAAAAGCATTTCATAAAATTCATACACTTTTAAAAGAACGTGATTATCTTTCAAAGCAAAGTTTCTACAGAGACAAGGAACACAGTTCTCATACGAACAATTCTGTGACATATCACAAACAACGTCTTCTCTTTCCATAGAAACATATGTGCGTTTCTCACAAACGCATTTCATGAAATTCATACACTTTTAAAAGAACGTGATTATCTTTCAAAGCAATGTTTCTACAGAGACAAGGATGACAGTTCTCATTCTAACAATTCTGTGACATATCACAAACAACGTCTTCTCATTTCAGAGAAACACAAAGCATTTCATGAAATTCATTCACTTTAAAATGAATGTGTTTATCTTCCAAAGTAAAGCTTCTCCAGAGAAAAGGAACACTGTTCTTAGTTTTGTCAAGTCATTGTCATATCACAAACAATGGTTTATCTTTTCAGAGAAAGACATGTGTGTTTCTCACAAAAGCATTTCATGAAATTCATTCACTTTCAAATGAACGTGATTATCTTTCAAATTAAAGATTCTATGGAGAAAAGGAACACTGTTCTTTGTTTTGTCCTGTCTTTGTCATATCACAAAAAACGTCTTCTCAATTCAGAGAAAGACATGTGCGTTTCTCACAAAAGCATTTTATGAAATTCATTCACTTTCAAATGAACGTGATTATCTTTCAAAGTAAAGCTTCTCCAGAATAAAAGGAACACTGTTCTTAATTTAAGTCTTTGACCTCTCACGAAATATGGCTTATCTTTTCAGAGAAAGACATGTGCGTTTCTCACAAAAGCATTTCATGAAATTCATACACTTTTAAAAGAACTTGATTATCTTTCAAAGCAAAGTTTCTACAGAGACAAGGAACACAGTTCTCATTCTAACAATTCTGTGACATATCACAAAAAGACGTCTTCTCGTTTAAAAGCAACACATGTGTGTTTCTCACAAAATCATTTCATGAAATTCATTCACTTTCAAATGAACGTGTTTATCTTTCAAAGTAAAGCTTCTACAGAGAAAAGGAACACTGTTCTTAGTTTTGTCAAGTCTTTGACATATCACAAACAATGGCTTATCTTTTCAGAGAAACACATGTGTGTTTCTCACAAAAGCATTTCCTGAAATTCAAACACTTTTAAAAGAACGTGATTCTCTTTCAAAGTAAAGATTCTACAGAGAAAAGGAACACTGTTCTTAGTTTTGTCAATTCTTTGACATATCACAAACAATGGCTTATCTTTTCAGTGAAAGACATGTGCTTTTCTCACAAAAGCATTTCATGAAATTCATACACTTTTAAAAGAACGTGATTATCTTTCAAAGCAAAGTTTCTACAGAGACAAGGAACACAGTTCTCATTCTAACAATTCTGTGACATATCACAAACAACGTCTTCTCATTTCAGAGAACACATGTGTGTTTCTCACTAAAGCATTTCATGAAATTCATTCACTTTCAAATGAACGTGATTATCTTTCAAATTAAAGCTTCTATAGAGAAAAGGAACACTGTTCTTAGTTTTGTCAAGTCTTTGACATATCACAAACAGTGGCTTATCTTTTCAGAGAAAGACATGTGCGTTTCTCACAAAAGCATTTCATGAAATTCATACACTTTTAAAAGAATGTGATTATCTTTCAAAGCAAAGGTTCTACAGAGACAAGGAACACAGTTCTCATTCTAACAATTCTGTGACATATCACAAACAACGTCTTCTCATTTCAGAGAAACACATTTAAAAAATTTCATGAAATTCATTCACTTTAAAATGAACGTGATTATCTTTCAAAGTAAAGCTTCTACAGAGAAAAGGAACACTGTTCTTAGTTTTGTCAAGTCTTTGACATATCACAAACAATGGCTTATCTTTTAAGAGAAAAACATGTGCGTTTCTCACAAAAACATTTCATGAAATTCATACACTTAAAAGAACGTGATTATCATTCAAAGCAAAGTTTCTAAGAGACAAGGAACACAGTTCTTATTCTATAAATTCCGTGACATATTACAAACAACGTCTTCTCATTTCAGAGAAACACATGTGTGTTTCTCACAAAAGCATTTCATGAAATTCATTCACTTTCAAATGAACGTGATTATCTTTCAAAGTAAAGCTTCTACAGAGAAAAGGAACACTGTTCTTAGTTTTGTCAAGTCTTTGACATATCACAAACAATGGCTTATCTTTTCAGAGAAAGACATTTGCATTTCTCACAAAAGCATTTCATGAAATTCATACACTTTTAAAAGAACGTGATTATCTTTCAAAGCAAAGTTTCTACAGAGAAAAGGAACACTGTTCTTTGTTTTGTCAAGTCTTTGACATATCACAAACAACGTCTTCTCAATTTCAGAGAAACACATGTGTGTTTCTCACAAAAGCATTTCATGAAATTCATACACTTTTAAAAGAACGTGATTATCTTTCAAAGTAAAGCTTCTACAGAGAAAAGGAACACTGTTCTTAGTTTTGTCAAGTCTTTGTTATATCACAAACAACGTCTTCTCATTTCAGAGAAAGACAGGTGCGTTTCTCACAAAGCATTTCATTAAATTCATATACTTTCAAAAGAACGTGATAATCTTTCAAAGTAAAGCTTCTACAGAAAAAAGGAACACTGTTCTTAGTTTTGTCAAGTCTTTGACCTATCATGAAAAATGGCTTATCTTTTCAGAGAAAGACATGTGCGTTTCTCACAAAAGCATTTCATGAAATTCATACACTTTTAAAAGAACGTGATTATCTTTCAAAGCAAAGTTTCTACAGAGACAAGGAACACAGTTCTCATTCTAACTATTCTGTGATATATCACAAACAACGTCTTCTCATTTCAGAGAAACACATGTGTGTCTCTCACAAAAGCATTTCATGAAATTCATTCACTTTCAAATGAACGTGATTATCTTTTCAAAGTAAAGGTTCTACAGAGAAATGGAACACTGTTCTCACTTTTAACAATACTTTGACATATCCCAAACAGAAATTTCTCATTTGAGAGTAACTCATGTGTGTTGCTCACAAAAGCATTTCCTGAAATTCTCAACCATTGAAAAGAACGTGATTATCTCTCAAAGTAAATCTTCTACAGAGAAAAGGAACACTGTTCTTTGTTTTGTCAAGTCTTTGCCATATTACAAACAATGTCTTCTCATTTGAGAGAAACACATGTGCGTTTCTCACAAAAGCTTTTCATGAAATTCTATTGCTTTCAAAAGAACGTGATTATCCATAAAGCTTCTACAGAGACAAGGAACACAGTTCTCATTCTAACAATTCTGTGACATATCACAAACAATGTCTTCTCATTTCAAAGAAACACATGTGTGTCTCTCACAAAAGCATTTCATGAAATTCTGTTGCTTTCAAAAGATTGTGATTATGTTTCAAAGTAAAGCTTCTAGAGAAAAAAGGAACACTGTTCTCACTTTTAGCAATACTTTGACATATCCCAAAGAGATGTTTCTCATTTGAGAGTAAAACATGTGCGTTTCTCACAAAAGCACTTCATGAAATTCTTAACCTTTGAAAAGAACGTGATTATCTCTCAATGTAAATCTTCTACAGAGAAAAGGAACACTGTTCTTAGTTTTGTCAAGTCTTTGACATATCACAAACAACGTCTTCTCATTTCAGAGAAACACATCTACAAAGCGACTACAAAGAAAATGAAGAGTATTCTCACTTCTAACTAACTTTAACATATCCCATACCACGGCATATTTTTGCAGAGAAACACATGTGCATTTCTCACTAGAGCATTTCATGAAATTCTTATCCTTTCAAAAGAACGCGATTATCTTTCAAAGTAAAGCTTCTACAGAAAAAGGAACACTGTTCTTAGTTTTATCAAGTCTTTGACATATCACCAACAATGGCTTATCTTTTCAGAGAAAGACGTGCGTTTCTCACAAAAGCATTTCATGAAATTCATACACTTTTAAAAGAAGGTGATTATCTTTCAAAGCAAAGTTTCTACAGAGACAAGGAACACAGTTCTCATTCTAACAGTTCTGTGACATATCACAAAAAATGTCTTCTCATTTCAAAGAAACACATGTGTGTCTCTCACAAAAGCATTTCATGAAATTCATTCACTTTCAAATGAACGTGATTATCTTTCAAAGTAAAGCTTCTACAGAGAAAAGAAACACTGTTCTTAGTTTTGTCAAGTCTTTGACATATCACAAACAATGGCTTATCTTTTCAGAGAAACACATGTGCGTTTCTCACAAAAGCATTTCATGAAATTCAAACACTTTTAAAAGAACGTGATTATCTTTCAAAGTAAAGTTTCTACAGAGAAAAGGAACACTGTTCTCATTCTAACAATTCTGTGACATATCACAAACAACGTCTTCTCATTTCAGAGAACACATGTGTGTTTCTCACTAAAGCATTTCATGAAATTCATTCACTTTCAAATGAACGTGATTATCTTTCAAAGTAAAGCTTCTACAGAGAAAAGGAACACTGTTCTTTTTCTTTGTCAAGTCTTTGACATATCACAAACAACGTCTTCTCAATTCAGAGAAACACATGAGTGATTCTCACAAAAGCATTTCATGAAATTCATACACTTTTAAAAGAACGTGATTATGTTTCAAAGCAATGTTTCTTCAGAGACAAGGACCACAGTTCTCATTCTAACAATTCTGTGACATATCACAAACAACATCTTCTCATTTCAGAGAAACACAAAGCATTTCATAGAAATTCATTCACTTTAAAATGAATGTGATTATCTTTCAAAGTAAAGCTTCTCCAGAGAAAAGGAACACTGTTCTTAGTTTTGTCAAGTCATTGTCATATCACAAACAATGGTTTATCTTTTCAGAGAAAGACATGTGTGTTTCTCACAAAAGCATTTCATGAAATTCATTCACTTTCAAATGAATGTGATTATCTTTCAAATTAAAGATTCTATGGAGAAAAGGAACACTGTTCTTAGTTTTATCAAGTCTTTGACATATCACCAACAATGGCTTATCTTTTCAGAGAAAGACATGTGCGTTTCTCACAAAAGCATTTCATAAAATTCATACACTTTTAAATGAAGGTGATTATCTTTCAAAGCAAAGTTTCTACAGAGACAAGGAGCACAGTTCTCATTCTAACAATTCTCTGACATATCACAAACAACGTCTTCTCATTTCAGAGAAACACATGTGTGTTTCTCACAAACGCATTTCATGGAATTCATTCATTTTCAAATGAACGAGAATATCTTTCAAATTAAAGCTTCTACAGAGACAAGAAACACTGTTCTTACTTTTGTCAAGTCTTTGACATATCACAAAAAACGCCTTATCTATTCAGAGAATGAGAAGTGCGTTTCTCACAAAAGCATTTCATGAAATTCATATATTTCAAAAGAATGTGATTATCTTTGAAAGTAAAATTTCTACAGAAAAAAGGAACACATTTCTCATTCTGACAATTCTGTGACATATCACAAATAACGTCTTCTCATTTCAGAGTAAAAATTGTGCGTTTCTCACAAAAGCATTTCATGAAATTCATACACTTTCAAAAGAATGTGATTATGTTTCAAAGTAAAGCATGTACAAAGAAAAGGAGGAGTGTTCTCACTTCTAACTAACTTTAACATAAACCATACAATGGCTTATTTTTGCAGAGAAACACGTGCATTTCTCACTAGAGCATTTCATGCAATTCTTATCCTTTCAAAAGAACGCGATTATCTTTTAAAGTAAAGCTTCTACAGAAAAAAGGAACACTGTTCTTAGTTTTGTCAAGTCTTTGACCTATAACAAACAATGGCTTATCTTTTCAGAGAAAGACATGTGCGTTTCTCACAAAATCATTTCATGAAATTCATACACTTTTAAAAGAACGTGATTATCTTTCAAAGCAAAGTTTCTACAGAGACAAGGAACACAGTTCTCATTCTAACAATTCTGTGACATATCACAAACAACGTCTTCTCATTTCAGAGAACACATGTGTGTTTCTCACTAAAGCATTTCATGAAATTCTATTGCTTTCAAAAAAACATGATTATCTTTCAAAGTAAAGCTTCTACAGAAATAAGGAACATTGTTCTTAGTTTTGTCAAGTCTTTGACATATCACAAACATTGTCTTCTCATTTCAAAGAAACACATGTGCATTTCTCACAAAAGCATTTCATGAAATTCTATTGCTTTCAAATGAACATCATTATCTTTCAAAGTAAAGCTTCTACTATACAAGGAACCCTGTTCTTACTTTTGTCAAGTCTTTGACATATTCCAAAAAACGGCTTATCTATTCAGAGAAAGACAGCTTCGTTTCTCACAAAGCATTTCATGAGATTAATAAGTTCAAAGAACTTGATTATCTTTCAAATTAAAATTTTTACAGAGACACGGAACCCAGTTCTCATTCTAACAATTCTGTGACATATCACAAACAACGTCTTCTCAATTCAGAGAAAGACATGTGCGTTTCTCACAAAAGCATTTCATGAAATTCATACACTTTTAAAAGAACGTGATTATCTTTCAAAGCAAAGTTTCTACAGAGAAAAGGAACACAGATCTTATTCTATAAATTCTGTGACATATCACAAACAACGTCTTCTCATTTCAGAGAAACAAATGTGTGTTTCTCACAAAAGCATTTCATGAAATTCATTCACTTTCAAATGAACGTGATTATCTTTCAAATTAAAGATTCTATGGAGAAAAGGAACACTGTTCTTAGTTTTGTCAAGTCTTTGACATATCACAAACAGTGGCTTATCTTTTCAGAGAAAGACATGTGCGTTTCTCACAAAAGCATTTCATGAAATTCATACACTTTTAAAAGAATGTGATTATCTTTCAAAGCAAATGTTCTACAGAGACAAGGAACACAGTTCTCATTCTAACAATTCTGTGACATATCACAAACAACGTCTTCTCATTTCAGAGAAACACAAAGAATTTCATGAAATTCATTCACTTTAAAATGAATGTGATTATCTTTCAAAGTAAAGCTTCTCCAGAGAAAAGGAACACTGTTCTAAGTTTTGTCAATTCTTTGACATATCACAAACAATGGCTTATCTTTTAAGAGAAAAACATGTGCGTTTCTCACAAAAACATTTCATGAAATTCATACACTTAAAAGAACGTGATTATCATTCAAAGCAAAGTTTCTAAGAGACAAGGAACACAGTTCTTATTCTATAAATTCCGTGACATATTACAAACAACGTCTTCTCATTTCAGAGAAACACATGTGTGTTTCTCACAAAAGAATTTCATGAAATTCATTCACTTTCAAATGAACGTGAATATCTTTCAATGTAAATCTTCTGCCGAGAAAAGGAACACTGTTCTTAGTTTTGTCAAGTCTTTGACATATCACAAACAATGGCTTATCTTTTCAGAGAAAGACATTTGCATTTCTCACAAAAGCATTTCATGAAACTCATACACTTTTAGAAGAACGTGATTATCTTTCAAAGCAAAGTTTCTACAGAGAAAAGGAACACTGTTCTTTGTTTTGTCAAGTCTTTGACATATCACAAACAACGTCTTCTCAATTTAGAGAAACACATGTGAGTGTCTCACAAAAGCATTTCATGAAATTCATACACTTTTAAAAGAACGTGATTATCTTTCAAAGTAAAGCTTCTACAGAGAAAGGGAACACTGTTCTTAGTTTTGTCAAGTCTTTGTTATATCACAAACAACGTCTTCTCATTTCAGAGAAAGACAGGTGCGTTTCTCACAAAGCATTTCATTAAATTCATATACTTCAAAAGAACGTGATAATCTTTCAAAGTAAAGCTTCTCCAGAAAAAAGGAACACTGTTCTTAGTTTAAGTCTTTGACCTGTCATGAAAAATGGCTTATCTTTTCAGAGAAAGACATGTGCATTTCTCACAAAAGCATTTCATGAAATTCATACACTTTTAAAAGAACGTGATTATCTTTCAAAGCAAAGTTTCTACAGAGACAAGGAACACAGTTCTCATTCTAACTATTCTGTAATATATCACAAACAACGTCTTCTCATTTCAGAGAAACACTTGTGTGTCTCTCAAAAAAAGCATTTCATGAAATTCATACACTTTCAAAGAACGTGATTATCTTTCAAAGTAAAGATTCTGCAGAGAAATGGAACACTGTTCTCACTTTTAACAATACTTTGACATATCCCAAACAGACGTTTCTCATTTGAGAGTAACTCATGTGCGTTGCTCACAAAAGCATTACATGAAATTCTCAACCATTGAAAAGAACGTGATTATTTCTCAAAGTAAATCTACTACAGAGAAAAGGAACACTGTTCTTTGTTTTGTCAAGTCTTTTCCATATTACAAACAATGTCTTCTCATTTGAGAGAAACACATGTGCGTTTCTAACAAAAGCTTTTCATGAAATTCTATTGCTTTCAAAAGAACGTGATTATCCGTAAAGCTTCTACAGAGACAAGGAACACAGTTCTCATTCTAACAATTCTGTGACATATCACAAACAATGTCTTCTCATTTAAAGAAACACATGTGTGTCTCTCACAAAAGCATTTCATGAAATTCTGTTGCTTTCAAAAGATTGTGATTATGTTTCAAAGTAAAGCTTCTAGAGGAAAAAGGAACACTGTTCTCACTTTTAGCAATACTTTGACATATCCCAAAGAGATGTTTCTCATTTGAGAGTAAAACATGTGCGTTTCTCACAAAAGCACTTCATGAAATTCTTAACCTTTGAAAAGAACGTGATTATCTCTCAATGTAAATCTTCTACAGAGAAAAGGAACACTGTTCTTAGTTTTGTCAAGTCTTTGACATATCACAAACAACGTCTTCTCATTTCAGAGAAACACATCTACAAAGCGACTACAAAGAAAATGAAGAGTATTCTCACTTCTAACTAATTTTAACATATCCCATACCACGGCATATTTTTGCAGAGAAACACATGTGCATTTCTCACTAGAGCATTTCATGAAATTCTTACCCTTTCAAAAGAACGCGATTATCTTTCAAAGTAAAGCTTCTACCAAAAAAGGAACACTGTTCTTAGTTTTATCAATTCTTTGACATATCACCAACAATGGCTTATCTTTTCAGAGAAAGACGTGCGTTTCTCACAAAAGCATTTCATGAAATTCATACACTTTTAAGTGAAGGTGATTATATTTCAAAGCAAAGTTTCTACAGAGACAAGGAACACAGTTCTCATTCTAACAATTCTGTGACATATCACAAACGTCTTCTCATTTAGAGAAACACATGTGTGTTTCTCACAAAAGCATTTCATGAAATTCATTCACTTTCAAATGAACCTGATTACCTTTCAAAGGAAAGCTTCTACAGAGATAAGAAACACTGTTCTTACTTTTGTCAAGTCTTTGATATATCCCAAAAAACGGCTTATCTAATCAGAGAATGACAGGTGCTTTTCTCACAAAGCATTTCATGAAATTCATATATTCAAAAGAACATGATTATCTTTCAAAGTAAAGTTCCTACAGAGACAAGGATCACAGTTCTCATTCTAACAATTCTGTGACATATCACAAACAATGTCTTCTCATTTCAGAGAAAAACTGTTGCGTTTCTCACAAAAGCATTTCATGAAATTCATATGTTCAAAGAACGTTATTATCTTTCAAAGTTTCTACAGAGACAAGGAACACAGTTCTCATTCTAACAATTCTGTGACATATCACAAACAACGTCTTCTCATTTCAGAGAAAAACTTGTGCGTTTCTCACAAAAGCATTTCATCAAATTCATACACTTTCAAAAGAATGTGATTATGTTTCAAAGTAAAGCCTGTACAAAGAAAAGAAAGAGTGTTCTCACTTCTAACTAACTTTACCATAAACCATACAAAGGCTTATTTTTGCAGAGAAACACATGTGCATTTCTCACTAGAGCATTTCATGAAATTCATATCCTTTCAAAGAACGCGATTATCTTTCAAATTAAAGCTTCTACAGAAAAAAAGAAAAACTGTTCTTTGTTTTGTCAAGTCTTTGACACATCACAAAGTCTTCTCATTTCAGAGAAACACATGTGCATTTCTCACAAAAACATTACATGAAATGATATTGCTTTCAAAAGAACGTGATTATCTTTCAAAGTAAAGCTTCTACAGGGACAAGGAACACTGTTCTTACTTTTGTCAAGTCTTTTACATATCCCAAAAACGGCTTATCTATTCAGAGAATGACAGGTGCGTTTCTCACAAAGCATTTCATGAAATTCATTCACTTTCAAATGAACGTGATTATCTTTCAAAGTAAAGCGTCTACAGAGAAATGGAACACTGATCTCACTTTGAACAATACTTTGACATATCCCAAACTGACGTTTCTCATTTGAGAGTAACTCATGTGCCTTTCTCACAAAATCATTTCATGAAATTCTATTGCTTTCAAAAGATCGTGATTATCTTTCAAAGTAAAGCTACTACAGAGACAAGGAACACTGTTCTTTTTGTCATTCTTTGACATATCCCAAAAAACTGCTTATCTATTCAGAGAAAGACAGGTGAATTTCTCACAAAGCATTTCATGAAATTCATGTATTCAAAAGAATGTGATTATCTTTCAAAGTAAAGTTTCTACAGAGAAAAAGAACACAGTTCTCATTCTAACTGTTCTGTGACATATCACAAACAACATCTTCTCATTTCATAGAAACACATGTGTGTTTCTCACAAAAGCATTTCATGAAATTCATTCATTTTCAAATGAACGTGATTATCTTCCAAAGTAAAGATTCTGCAGAGAAATGGAACACTGTTTTCACTTTTAACAATACTTTGAAATATCCCAAACAGACGTTTCTCATTTGAGAGTAAAACATGTGTGTTTCTCACAAAAGCATTTCATGAAATTCTTAACCTTTGAAAAGAACGTGATTATCACTCAAAGTAATTCTTCTACAGAGAAAAGGAATACTGTTCTTAGTTTTGTCAAGTCTTTGACATATCACAAATACGTGTTCTCATTTCAGAGAAACACATGTGCGTTCCTCAAAAAAGCATTTTATGAAATACTATAGCTTTCAAAAGAACGTGATTATCTTTCAAAGTAAAGCTTCTACAGAGACAAGGAACACTGTTCTTACTTTTGTCAAGTCTTTGACATATCCCAAAAAACAGCTTATCTCTTCAGAGAAAGACAGGTACGTTTCACACAAAACATTTCATGAAATTCATATATTCAAAGAACGTGATTATCTTTCAAAGTAAAGTTTCTACAGAGATAAAGAACACAGTTCTCATTCTAACTATTCTGTGACATATCACAAACAACGTCTTCTCATTTCAGAGAAACACTTGTGCTTTTCTCACAAAAGCATTTCATGAAATTCATACACTTTCAAAAGAATGTGATTATCTTTCAAAGCAAAGCATCTACAAAGAAAAGGAAGAGCGTTCTCACTTCTAACTAACTTTAACATAAACCATACAACGGCTTATTTTTGCAGAGAAACACATGTGCATTTCTCACTAGAGCATTTCATGAAATTCTTATCCTTTCAAAAGAACGCGATTATCTTTCAAAGTAAAACTTCTCCAGAAAAAAGGAACACTGTTCTTAGTTTAAGTATTTGACCTATCACGAAAAATGGCTTATCTTTTCAGAGAAAGACATGTGCATTTCTCAACAAACCATTTCATGAAATGCATACACTTTTAAAAGAACGTGATTATCTTTCAAAGCAAAGTTTCTACAGAGACAAGGAACACAGTTCTCATTCTAACAATTCTGTGACATATCACAAACAATGTCTTCTCATTTCAAAGAAACACATGTGTGTCTCTCACAAAAGCATTTCTTTAAATTCATTCACTTTCAAATGAACGTGATTATCTTTCAAAGTAAAGTTTCTACAGAGAAAAGGACCACTGTTCTTAGTTTGTCAATCTTTGACCTATCACAAAAAATGGCTTATCTTTTCAGAGAAAGACATGTGCGTTTCTCACAAAAGCATTTCATGAAATTCATACACTTTTAAAAGAATGTGATTATCTTTCAAAGCAAAGTTTCTACAGAGACAAGGAACACAGTTCTCATTCTAACAATTCTGTGACATATCACAAACAACGTCTTCTCATTTCAGAGAAACACATTTGTGTTTCTCACAAAAGCATTTCATGAAATTCATTCATTTTCAAATGAACGTGATTATCTTTCATAGTAAAGCTTCTACAGAGAAATGGAACACTGTTCTCACTTTTAACAATACTTTGACATATCCAAAACAGACGTTTCTCATTTGAGAGTAACACTTGTGCGTTTCTCACAAAAGCATTTCATGAAATTCTTAACCTTTGAAAAGAACGTGATTATCTCTCAAAGTAAATCTTCTACAGAGAAAAGGAACACTGTTCTTGGTTTTGTCAAGTCTTTGATATATCACAAACTATGGCTAATCTTTTCAGAGAAAAACTTGGGCGTTACTCACAAAAGCATTTCATGAAATTCATACACTTTCAAAAGACCGTGATTATCTTTCAAAGTAAAGCATCTACAAAGAAAAGAAAGAGTTTTCTCACTTCAGACTAACTTTAACATAAACCATACAACGGCTTATTGTTGCAGAGAAACAAATGTGCATTTCTCACTAGAACATTTCATGAAATTCTTATCCTTTCAAAGAACGCAATTATCTTTTAAAGTAAAGCTGCTACAGAAAAAAGGAACACTGTTCTTAGTTTTGTCAAGTCTTTGACCTATCACAAACAATGGCTAATCTTTTCAGAGAAAGACATGTGCATTTCTCACAAAACCATTTTATGAAATTCATACACTTTTAAAAGAACGTGATTATCATTCAAATCAAAGTTTCTACAGAGACAAGGAACGTGATTATCTTTCAAAGGAAAGCTTCTACAGAGAAAAGGAACACTGTTCTTAGTTTTGTCAAGTCTTTGACATATCACAAACAATCTTTTCAGAGAAAACCTGTGCGTTTCTCACAAAAACATTTCATGAAATTCATATACTTTTAAAAGAATGTGATTATCTTTCAAAGCAATGTTCCTACAGAGACAAGGAACAAAGTTCTCATTCTAACAATTCTGTGACATATCACAAACAACGTCTTCTCATTTCAAAGAAACACATGTGTGTCTCTCACTAAAGCATTTCATGAAATTCTATTGCTTTCAAAAGAACGTGATTATCTTTCAAAGTAAAGCTTCTACAGAGAAATGGAACACTGTTCTCACTTTTAACAATACTTTGACATTTCTTAAACAGACGTTTCTCATTTAAGAGTAAAACACGTGTGTTTCTCATGAAAGCATGTCATAAAATTCTTAACCTTTGCAAAGAACGTGATTATCTCTCAAAGTAAATCTTCTACAGAGAAAAGGAACACTGTTCCTCGTTTTGACACGTCTTTGACATATCACAAACAACGTCTTCTCATTTCAGAGAAAGACATGTGCGTTTCTCACAAAAGCATTTCATGAAATTAATATACTTTTAAAGAACATGATTATCTTTCAAAGCAAAGTTTCTACAGAGATAAGGAACACAGTTCTCATTCTCACAATTCTGTGACATATCACAAACAACACCTTCTGATTTCAAAGAAACAAATGTGTGTCTCTCACAAAAGCATTTCATGAAATTCATTCACTTTCAAATGAACGTGATTATCTTTCAAAGGAAAGCTTCTACAGAGAAAAGGATAACGGTTCTTAGTTTTGTCAAGTCTTTGACATATCACAAACAATGGCTTATCTTTTCAGAGAAAGACATGTGTGTTTCTCACAAAAGCATTTCATGAAATTCATACACTTTTAAAAGAACGTGATTATCTTTCAAAGCAAAATTTCTAAAGAGACAAGGAACAAAGTTCTCATGCTTACAATTCTGTGACATATCAAAAAAACGTCTTCTCATTTCAAAGAAACACATGTGTGTCTCTCACTAAAGCATTTCATGAAATTCTATTGCTTTCAGAAGAACGTGATTATCTTTGAAAGTAAAGCTTCTACAGAAAAAAGGAACAATGTTCTTAGTTTGTCAATTCTTGATGTATCACAAAAAATGGCTTATCTTTTCAGAGAAAGACATGTGTTTTTCTCACAAAAGCATTTCTTGAAATTCATTCACTTTCAAATGAACATGATTATCTTTCAAAGCAAAGTTTATACAGAGACAAGGAACACAGTTCTCATTCTAACAATTCTGTGACATATCACAAACAACGTCTTCTCATTTCAGAGAAACACATGTGTGTTTCTCACAAAAGCATTTCATGAAATTCTTAACCTTTGAAAAGAAGGTGATTATCTCTCAAAGTAAATCTTCTACAGAGAAAATGAACACTGTTCTAAGTTTTGTCAAGTGTTTGACATATCACAAACAACGTCTTCTCATTTCAGAGAAACACATGTGTGTTTCTCACAAAAGCATTTCATGAAATTCTATTGCTTTCAAATAAACATCATTATCTTTCAAAGCAAAGCTTCTACAGAGACAAGGAACACTGTTCTTACTTTTGTCAAGTCTTTAACATATACCAAAAAATGGCTTATCTATTCAGAGAAAGACAGCCTCGTTTCTCACAAAGCATTTCATGAAATTCATATATTCAAAGAACGTGATTATCTTTGAAATTAAAATTTTTACAGAGACAAGGAACACAGTTCTCATTCTAACAATTCTGTGACACATCACAAACAACATCTTCTCATTTCAGAGAAAAAGTTGTGCTTTTCTCAGAAAAGCATTTCATGAAATTCATACACTTTCAAAAGAATGTGATTATCTTTCAAAGTAAAGCTTCTACAAAGAAAAGAGTGTTCTCATTTCTAACTAACTTTAACATATCCCATACAACGTCTTTTCATTTCAAAGAAACACATGCGTGTCTCTCACTAAAGCATTTCATGAAATTCTATTGCTTTCAAAAGAACGTGAGTATCTTTCAAAGTAAAGCGTCTAGAGAAAAAAGGAACACTGTTCTTAGTTTGTCAAGTCTTTGACCTATTCCAAAAAATGGCTTTTCTTTTCAGAGAAAGACGTGCATTTCTCACAAAAGCATTTAATGAAATTCATGCTCTTTTAAAATTTTTCAAAGCAAAGTTTCTACAGAGACAAGGAACACAGTTCTCATTCTATCAATTCTGTGACATATCACAAACAATGTCTTCTCATTTCCGTGAAACACATTTGTATTTCTCACAAAAGCATTTCATGAAATTCATTTACTTTCAAATGAACGTGATTATCTTTCAAAGTAAAGCCTCCACAGAGAAATGGAACACTGTTCTCACTTTTAACAATAATTTGACATATCCCAAACAGACATTTCTCATTTGAGAGTAACTCATGTGCTTTTCTCACAAAAGCATTTCATGAAATTCATACACTTTCAAAAGAACGTGATTATCTCTCAAAGTAAATCTTCTACAGAGAAAAGGAACACTGTTCTTTGTTTTGTCAAGTCTTTGCCATATCACAAACAACGTCTTCTCATTTCAGAGAAACACATGTGCGTTTCTCAAAAAAGCATTTCATGAAATTCTATTGCTTTGAAATGATCGTGATTATCTTTCAAAGTAAAGCTTCTACAGAGACAAGGAACACTGTCCTTACTTTTGTCAAGTCTTTGACATATCCCAAAAATGGCTTATCTATTCAGAGAAAGACAGGTGCGTTTCTCACAAAAGGATTTCATGAAATTCATGTATTCAAAAGAACGTGATTATCTTTCAAAGTAAAGTATCTACAGAGACAAGGAACACAGTTCTCATTCTAACAATTCTGTGACATATCACAAACAACGTCTTCTCATTTCAGAGAAACACATGTGTGTTTCTCACAAAAGCATTTCATGAAATTCATTCATTTTCAAATGAACGTGATTACCTTTCAAAGTAAAGCTTCTACAGAGACAAGGAACACTGTTCTTACTTTTGTCAAGTCTTTGATATATCCCAAAAAACGGCTTATCTAATCAGAGAATGACAGGTGCGTTTCTCACAAAGCATTTCATGAAATTCATATATTCAAAAGAACATGATTATCTTTCAAAGTAAAGTTCCTACAGAGACAAGGAACACAGTTCTCATTCTAACAATTCTGTGACATATCACAAACAACGTCTTCTCATTTCAGAGAAAACTGTGTGCGTTTCTCACAAAAGCATTTCATGAAATTCATATATTCAATAGAGCGTGATTATCTTTCAAAGTAAAGTTTCTACAGAGACAAGGAACACAGTTCTCATTCTAACAATTCTGTGACATATCACAATCAACGTCTTCTCATTTCAGAGAAAAACTTGTGCGTTTCTCACAACAGCATTTCATGAAATTCATACACTTTCAAAAGAATGTGATTATGTTTCAAAGTAAAGCCTGTACAAAGAAAAGAAAGAGTGTTCTCACTTCTAACTAACTTTACCATAAACCATACAAAGGCTTATTTTTGCAGAGAAACACATGTGCATTTCTCACTAGAGCATTTCATGTAATTCTTATACTTTCAAAAGAACACGATTATCTTTCAAATTAAAGCTTCTACAGAAAAAAAGGAACACTGTTCTTTGTTTTGTCAAGTCTTTGACACATCACAAACAAAGTCTTCTCATTACAGAGAAACACATGTGCGTTTCTCACAATAACATTACATGAAATGATATTGTTTTCAAAAGAATGTGATTATCTTTCAAAGTAAAGCTTCTACAGGGACAAGGAACACTGTTCTTACTTTGGTCAAGTCTTTTACATATCCCAAAAACGGCTTATCTATTCAGAGAATGACAGGTGCATTTCTCACAAAGCATTTCATGAAATTCATTCACTTTCAAATGAACGTGATTATCTTTCAAAGTAAAGCGTCTACAAAGAAATGGAACACTGTTCTCACTTTTAACAATACTTTGACATATCCCAAACTGACGTTTCTCATTTGAGAGTAACTCATGTGCCTTTCTCACAAAAGCATTTCATGAAATTCTATTGCTTTCAAAAGATCGTGATTATCTTTCAAAGTAAAGCTACTACAGAGACAAGGAACACTGTTCTTACTTTTGTCATTCTTTGACATATCCCAAAAAACTGCTTATCTATTCAGAGAAAGACAGGTGAATTTCTCACAAAGCATTTCATGAAATTCATGTATTCAAAAGAACGTGATTATCTTTCAAAGTAAAGTTTCTACAGAGAAAAGGAACACAGTTCTCATTCTAATTCTTCTGTGACATATCACAAACAACATCTTCTCATTTCAGAGAAACACATGTGTGTTTCTCACAAAAGCATTTCATGAAATTCATTCATTTTCAAATGAACGTGATTATCTTTCAAAGTAAAGATTCTGCAGATAAATGGAACACTGTTCTCACTTTTAACAATACTCTGAAATATCCCAAACAGACGTTTCTCATTTGAGAGTAAAACATCTGTGTTTCTCACAAAAGCATTTCATGAAATTCTCTAACCTTTTAAAAGAACGTGATTATCTCTTCAAAGTAATTCTTCTACAGAGAAACGGAATACTGTTCTTAGTTTTGTCAAGTCTTTGACATATCACAAATACGTGTTCTCATTTCAGAGAAACACATGTGCGTTCCTCAAAAAAGCATTTTATGAAATACTATAGCTTTCAAAAGAACGTGATTATCTTTCAAAGTAAAGCTTCTACAGAGACAAGGAACACTGTTCTTACTTTTGTCAAGTCTTTGACATATCCCAAAAAACAGCTTATCTCTTCAGAGAAAGACAGGTACGTTTCAAACAAAGCATTTCATGAAATTCATATATTCAAAGAACGTGATTACCTTTCAAAGTAAAGCTTCTACAGAGAATAGGATCACTATTCTTAGTTTTTTCAAGTCTTTGCCATATCACAAAAAATGTCTTATCATTTCAAAAAAGACATGTGCATTTCTCACAAAAGTATTTCATGAAATTCATACACTTTTAAAAGAACGTGATTATCTTTCAAAGCAAAGTTTCTACAGAGACAAGGAACACAGTTCTTATTCTAACAATTCTGTGACATATCACAAACAACGTCTTCTCATTTCAGAGAAGCACATTTGTGTTTCTCACAAAAGCATTTCATGAAATTCATTCACTTTCAAATGAACGTGATTATCTTTCAAAGTAAAGGTTCTACAGAGAAATGGAACACTGTTCTCACTTTTAACAATACTTTGACATATCCCAAACAGACATTTCTCATTTGAGAGTAACTCATGTGCGTTTCTCACAAAAGCATTTCATGAAATTCATACAATTTCAAAAGAAGGTGATTATCTCTCAAAGTAAATCTTCTACAGGGAAAAGGAACACTGTTCTTAGTTTTGTTAAGTCTTTGCCATATCAGAAACAACGTCTTCTCATTTCAAAGAAAAACATGTGCGTTTCTCAAAAAAGCATTTTATGAAATTCTATTGCTTTCAAAAGATCGTGATTATCTTTCAAATTAAAGCTTCTACAGAGACAAGGAACACTGTTCTTACTTTTGTCAAGTCTTTGTCATATCCCAAAAAATGGCTTATCTATTCAGAGAAAGACAGGTGCGTTTCTGACAAAAGGATCTCATGAAATTCATGTATTCAAAAGAACCTGATTATCTTTCAAAGTAAAGTTTCTAGAGAGACAAGGAACACAGTTCTCATTCTAACAAATCTGTGACATATCTACAGAGAAAAGGAATACTGTTCTTAGTTTTGTCAAGTCTTTGACATATCACAAATATGTGTTCTCATTTCAGAGAAACACATGTGCGTTCCTCAAAAAAGCATTTCATGAAATACTATAGCTTTCAAAAGAAACTGATTATCTTTCAAAGTAAAGGTTCTACAGAGACAAGGAACACTGTTCTTAATTTTGTCAAGTATTTGACATATCTCAAAAAACGGCTTATCTCTTCAGAGAAAGACAGGTATGTTTCTAATAAAGCATTTCATGAAATTCATATAATCAAAAGAACGTGATTATCTTTCAAAGTAAAGTTTCTACAGAGACAAAAGAACACAGATCTCATTCTCACAATTCTGTGACATATCACAAAAAATGTCTTCTCATTTCAGAGAAACACTTGTGCTTTTCTCACAAAAGCATTTCATGAAATTCATACACTTTCAAAAGAATGATATTATCTTTCAAAGTAAAGCGTCTACGAAGAAAAGGAAGAGTGTTCTCACTTCTAACTAACTTGAATATATCCCATACAACGTCTTCTCTTTTCAAAGAAACACATGTGTGTCTCTCACTAAAGCATTCGATGAAATTCTATTGCATTCAAAAGAACGTGATTATCTTTCAAAATAAAGCTTCTAAAGAGAAAAGGAACACTGTTCTTAGTTTGTCAATTTTTGACCTATCACAAAAAATGGCTTATCTTTTCACAGAAAGACATGTGCGTTTCTCACAAAAGCATTTCATGAAATTCTCAACCTTTGAAAAGAACATGATTATCTCTCAAAGTAAATCTTCTACAGAGAAAAGGAACACTGTTCTTAGTTTTGTCAAGTCTTTGCCATATCACAAACAACGTCTTCTCATTTCAGAGAAACACATGTGCGTTTCTCACAAAAGCTTTTCATGAAATTCTATTGCTTTCAAAAGAATGTGATTATCCGTAAAGCTTCTACAGAGACAAGGAACACAGTTCTCATTCTAACAATTCTATGACATATCACAAACAACGTCTTCTCATTTCAAAGAAACACATGTGTGTCTCTCACTAAGGCATTTCATGAAATTCTGTTGCTTTCAAAAGAACGTGATTATCTTTCAAAGTAAAGCTTCTACAGAAAAAAGGAACACTGTTCTCACTTTTAACAATACTTTGACATATCCCAAACAGACATTTCTCATTTGAGAGTAAAACAAGTGCGTTTCTCACAAAAGCACTTCATGAAATTCTTAACCTTTGAAAAGAACGTGATTATCTCTCAATGTAAATCTTCTACAGAGAAAAGGAACACTGTTCTTAGTTTTGTCAAGTCTCTGACATATCACAAACCACATCTACTCATTTCAGAGGAACACATCTACAAAGCAACTACAAAGAAAAGGAAGAGTGTTCTCACTTCTAACTAACTTTATCATATCCCATACCACGGCATATTTTTGCAGGAAACACATGTGGATTTCTCACTAGAGCATTTCATGAAATTCTTATCTTTTCAAAAAACGCGATTATCTTTCTAAGTAAAGCTTCTACAGAAAAAAGGAACACTGTTCTTAGTTTTATCATGTCTTTGACATATCACCAACAATGGCTTATCTTTTCAGAGAAAGACGTGCGTTTCTCAGAAAAGCATTTCATGAAATTCATACACTTTTAATAGAAGGTGATTATCTTTCAAAGCAAAGTTTCTACAGAGACAAGGAACCCAGTTCTCATTCTAAAAATTCTGTGACATATCACAAATAACGTCTTCTCATTTCAAAGAAACACATGTGTGTCTTTCACAAAAGCATTTCATGAAATTCATTCAATTTCAAATGAACTTGATTATCTTTCAAAGTAAAGCATCTACAGAGAAATGGAACACTGTTCTCACTTTTAACAATACTTTGACATATCCCAAACAGACGTTTCTCATTTGAGAGTAACTCATGTGCCTTTCTCACAAAAGCATTTCATGAAATTCTATTGCTTTGAAAAGATCGTGATTATCGTTCAAAGTAAAGCTACTACAGAGAAAAGGAACACTGTTCTTACATTTGTCAAGTCTTTGACATATCCCAAAAACTGCTTATCTATTCAGAGGAAGACAGGTGCGTTTCTCACAAAGCATTTCATGAAATTCATGTATTCAAAAGAACTTGATTTTCTTTCAAAGTAAAGTTTCTACAGAGACAAGGAACACAGTTCTCATTCTAACAGTTCTGTGACATATCACAAACAACGTCTTCTCATTTCAGAGAAACACAT
The DNA here is from genome assembly GCA_902806775.1 of Microtus agrestis. Taxonomy (NCBI): domain Eukaryota; kingdom Metazoa; phylum Chordata; class Mammalia; order Rodentia; family Cricetidae; genus Microtus; species Microtus agrestis. The sequence goes on along the minus strand of CADCXT010002784.1, from coordinate 19,727 downwards.
GTGTGTTTCTCTCAAAAGCATTTCAAGAAATTCATTCATTTTCAAATGAACGTTATTATCTTTCAAAGTAAAGATTCTGCAGAGAAATGGAACACTGTTCTCACTTTTAACAATACTTTGAAATATCCCAAACAGACATTTCTCATTTGAGAGTAAAACGTGTGTTTCTCACAAAAGCATTTCACGAAATTCTTTTTTTTTTTTGTATTTTATTTTATTTTATTTTTCTCCATTAACAGCTTCAACTGGGTGTGGGGCAACAGGACCATTCCCAGCACAACCATGGGTGTGGGATTCCCCGCAGTCTCCCCATGGCGATGGTTCCTGCAATGATCTCTAGGGGGAAACGGCTCCCCACAGATCCCCTCCCCCTCCCATGCAAAGGCAGGCAGCTATCACGTGGAGAGCACCAGTCAGAGTCATCCATGTTGTCAGACCAAAGGAGAAGGGACTGAGACAAGGAGAGACCCTCCTCTCGAGTGGTGAAGCAATCCACCTCTCCTGGGAACAGAGGGGTGCTCGATGACTCCTAGGTCGAGTGGGGACCAGGCCTTTTTTCTTTCCCCCTTAGGCGTCCTAGGGTTCCCAGGGCCCTGCCTTAGGTTGGGGGATTATCCTGCCATAAGTCGCCCGTCCTTGGAGCTCCTCAAATAAAAGGCATCTAGCAGGATTAAAGTAAGCAGATCACAGGGCACCCTGTCTTAGGCCATGTGGAGAGCGCCCTCATACCTGTACCATGCCATGTTGAGCCGGTTTCTACAACCTCTGTATGGTGTGCTATTCAGGCGAGGATCCACACTCACTCCCGTCATTGGGCCCCTGCGTCTATCATTAATGAAAAGACTGTGAGGAGCTCCTCAAACATAAGATATAATGATATAATTTTGGCACTCGTAACTCCACCTCCAGACAAGAAGAAAGGGCTTTTTCCCAACCCAGTATTCACCTTTTAGTCTGGCCTATGGTATGTCCTCCTTCCTAAGTGCTTACTCCACATAAAGTTACGTGTGCTGCCTGCCAAAAATTAGGGCAGTGTAAAAGGGATCAAAATCTAAACTTTTAACATATGCATTAAACCCAAACACTTTACAGCATGTGTCAAACTTTTCTCAACATCTATAAGCAGTTACAAATATCATTTGATCAATTTCAGTAGGAGTACAATGACATACATTGATGTTATCAAATACCACCAGTTCCAGTCTCTGAGCAACAGTGACAGGAACCCCCAGTTTTTCCCCTTCTTAAGTGAAGAGAGGTTAATATTTTAATTAAAATGAGTTCTGTGTCCCAAAGTTTAAAGCCGTCTGATGTTTAGTCTGCAACTCAGCTCCAAAGCAGACTAGAGTTCAAGCTGCAGAAGCAGTTTAGCTTTTGTGCTCCAGGACAGGTGGGGGAACCTGGGTGAGGCGAGTTGGATTCAGCTACATGAAGCACATCCTGGCACTTATGTCCGCCGGGTCTCCCTGGACTCTGGAGGCAGGATGACCCTCTGCAGAGTGGTGTAGGTGGTTTTGTTAGCAGGCACTCCTTTCCTTGGCGGCAGGGGAGACCGGACCAAGGACCTCTCCTCAATCATCTCTGGAAGTCTGGCACTCCTCTGTGTCCGCAGCCTCGACATCATGTCCAAGATTCATTTTCTTTCTGTGAAAAAAGCACAAACACGTCCTCGACCCCAAATATATATACAGGTCGGGTTTTTTCATAATGCATTGCAAGGGCTTTTTCACCTTGTCTTATCAAAGGTAAGCTTGGTGTCATCAAGCCAGATCCGTTTGCATCAGGATCTGCTGGCAACTTTTATAAGTTATGCTCTATAATTTTTATTATTGTTAGCCATATATGCAGTTCCTCCATTGGAAGAGCCATTTGTAAAATTTAGCATAAAATCCTTTAAGGGATTTTTTGCTATAACATTAGCAAGATACAGGTGCATAAATAGTAGCAGTGATCTGGGAAAAGACCATTGTTTTTGGCCTTTGAATTTAGCAAAGGCAATTGTCCAGGAATCAATCTTAAAATTATCAATGAATCTACGGTTTAGTATAAGAAACATTGATCATGGACAATATTTTGTTAAACCATTATCCAGATTCTATCCTGTCCTTTTATATCAGACAAGCTACTGGATTAAATTAAGAGTTTAATATCTTAAGTAGCAAAACAGAGAAGATTTAGCCATAAGCAGCATGTTTTATAAAGCTGTTGTATAATAAGTTTTACATCTAATATACACACTTGCCATAGCTGAATTATGATTAATATACTGTATTTGTTGATTATTGTATACTTTATCTGTGGATTTATACTTTACCTGCTTGAGTACCTGTTAGGCAGCTGTTTTAAGCTCTCTATTGGAAACTGTTTTTTGTAAGAATTTTACCTAGCAGCTCAAGGTCTCCCATAAGAATATTATCACTAGAGGTTTAACCATTGGACATCCAAACAAAAGTTTGTAAGCTATCCTCTTTTTTTTTAGTTTTTTTTATATTGGAAAAAAATAAATTTCTGCCTCCTACCCGCCTCCCATTTCCCTCCCCCACCCCCACTCCTCCCCCCTCCCCCTCCTCCCCCTCCATATCCAGACTGAAGAGCAGTCAGGCTTCCCTGCCCTGTGGAAAGTTCAAATTCCTCCCCCCCTCAATCCTGGTCTAGAAAGGTGATCATCCAAACTGGCTAGGCTCCCACAAAGCCAGGACATGAAGTAGGATCAAAACCCGGTGCCATTGTTCTTGCCTTGTCAGCAGCCCTCATTTTCCGCCAAATTCAAGGAGTCCGGTTTTATCCCATGCTTTTTCAGTCACAGTCCAGTTGGCCATGGTGGGCTCCCAATGGATCAGCCCCACTGTCTCTGTGCGTGGGTGCATCGCTTGTGGTCCTGACATCTTTGCTCGTATTCTCCCTCCTTCTGTTCCTCATTGGAACATTGGGAGCTCAGTCTGGACACTCCAGTGTGGGTCTCTGTCTCTATCTCTATCCTTCGTCAGATGAAGGTTCTTTATTTATGTCTAGAAACCAATTATGAGTGAGTACATCCCATGTTCATCTTTTTGGGTCTGTGTTACCTCACTCAGGATAGTGTTTTCTATTTCCATCCATTTGCATGCAAAATTCGCGAAGTCATTGTTTTTTACCACTGAGTAGTATTCTAATGTGTATATATTCCACACTTTCTTCATCCATTCTTCCAATGAAGGGCATCTAGGTTGTTTCCAGGTTCTGGGTATTACAAATAATTCTGCTATGAACATAGTTGAACAAATGTCCTTGTCATATGATCGGGCATCTCGTGGGTATATTCCCAAGAGTGGCATTGCTGGGTCCATGGGTAGATTGATCCCGAATTTCCTGAGAAACCGGCACACTGCTTTCCAAAGTGGTTGTACAAGTTTGCATTCCCACCAGCAATGGATGAGGGTACCCCTTTCTCCACAGCCTCTCCAGCAAAGGCGTTTTTGATTTTAGCCATTCTGACAGGTGTAAGATGATATCTCAATGTTGTTTTGATTTGCATTTCCCTGATCGCTAAGGAGGCTGAGCGTGACCTTAAGTGTCTTTTGGCCATTTGAACTTCTTCTGTTGAGAATTCTCTCTTCAGATCAGTGCCCCATTTTTTAATTGGGTTAATTAGTATTTTAAAGTCTAGTTTCTTGAGTTCTTTATATATTTTGGAGATCAGACCTATGTCTGTTGCGGGGCTGGTGAAGATCTTCTCCCAGTCAGTGGGTTGCCTTTTTGTCTTAGTGACAGTGTCCTTTGCTTTACAGAAGCTTCTTAGTTTCAGTAGGTCCCATTTATTCAATGTTGCCCTTAAGGACTGTGCTGCTGGGGTTGTACCTAGGAAGCGATCGCCTGTGCCCATCTGTTGTAGGGTACTTCCCACTTTCTCTTCTATCAGGTTCAGTGTGTTCAGATTGATATTGAGGTCTTTGATCCATTTGGACTTGAGTTTTGTGCATGGTGATAGATATGGGTCTATTTTCATTCTTCTACAGGTTGACATCCAGTTGTGCCAGCACCATTTGTTGAAGATGCTTTCTTTCTTCCATTGTATACTTTTAGCACCTTTATCGAAAATGAGGTGTTCATAGGTTTGTGGGTTAAGATCCGGGTCTTCTATATGATTCCATTGGTCGACTTCTCTGTTTTTATGCCAATACCACACTGTTTTCATTACTGAAGCTCTGTAGTAGAGTTTGAAGTCAGGGATGGTAATGCCTCCAGAAGTTCCTTTATTGTATAAGATTGTTTTGGCTATCCTGGGTTTTTTGTTTTTCCATATAAAGTTGATTATTGTCCTCTCAAGATCAGTGAAGAATTTTGATGGGATCTTGATGGGGATTGCATTGAATCTATAGATTGCCTTTGGTAGGATTGCCATTTTTACTATGTTGATCCTCCCAATCCAGGAGCAAGGGAGATCCTTCCATTTTCTGGTATCTTCATCAATTTCTTTCTTCAATGCCTTAAAGTTCTTGTCAAATAGATCTTTCACTTCTTTGGTTAGAGTTACCCCAAGATATTTTATGCTGTTTGTGGCTATCGTGAAAGGAGAAGCTTCTCTTATTTCCCTCTCTGCTTCCATATCCTTTGTGTATAGGAGGGCGACTGATTTTTTGGAGTTGATCTTGTACCCGGCCACATTACTAAAGGTGTTTATCAGCTGTAGGAGTTCTTTGGTGGAGTTTTTGGGGTCGCTTATGTACACTATCATATCATCTGCAAATAACGAAAGTTTAACTTCTTCCTTTCCAATTCGAATCCCCTTGATCCCCTTATGTTGTCTTATTGCTATTGCTAAAACTTCAAGCACTATGTTGAAGAGGTATGGAGAGAGTGGACAGCCTTGTCGTGTTCCTGATTTTAGCGGGATGGCTTTGAGATTCTCTCCGTTTAGTTTGATGTTAGCTGTCGGCTTGCTGTAAATAGTTTTTTATTATATTTAGGTATGACCCTTGTATCCCTAATCTCTCCAAGACTTTTATCATAAAGGGATGTTGAATTTTGTCAAAAGCTTTTTCAGCATCTAAAGAAATGATCATATGGTTTTTTTCTTTCAGTTTATTTATATGTTGGATTACATTGATAGATTTTCGTATGTTGAACCAGCCTTGCATCTCTGGGATGAAGCCTACTTGATCATAATGGATAATTTTTCTAATGTGTTCTTGGATACGGTTTGCCAGTATTTTGTTGAGGATTTTTGCGTCGATGTTCATGAGTGAGATTGGCCTGTAATTCTCTTTCTTGTTTGAGTCTTTGTGTGGTTTTGGTATCAGAGTGACTGTAGCTTCATAAAAGGAATTTGGCAATGACTCTTCTGTTTCTATATTGTGAAATACATTAAGGAGTATAGGCATTAGGTCTTCTTGGAAGTTCTGGTAGAATTCCGCATTAAAACCATCTGGTCCTGGACTTTTTTTGGTAGGGAAGTTTTTGATAACAGCTTCTAATTCTTCGCGACTCACAGGTCTATTTAAATTGTTCACCTGGTCCTGATTTAGCTTTGGTATATGGTATCTATCTAAAAATGTGTCCATTTCTTTTACATTTTCCAGTTTTGTGGCATATAGGTTTTTGTAGTAAGATCTAATGATTCTCTGAATTTCCTCTATGTCTGTGGTTATGTCCCCCTTTTCATTTCTGATCTTACTAATTTGCATATTCTCTCTCTGCCGTTTGATTAGTTTGGATAGGGGTTTATCAATTTTGTTGATTTTCTCCAGGAACCAGGTTTTTGTTTCATTAATTCTTTGGATTGTTTTCTGTGTTTCTATTTTGTTGATTCCTGCCCTCAGTTTGACTATTTCCAGCCTTCTACTCCTCCTAGGTGAGTCTGCTTCTTTTTTTTCTAGAGCTTTTAGGTGGGCTGTTAAGTCTCCAATGTGTGCTTTCTCTGTTTTCTTTAAGTGGGCACTTAGGGCTATGAACTTTCCCCTTAGGACTGCTTTCATAGTGTCCCATAAGTTTGAGTAGGTTGTTTCTTTATTTTCATTGAATTCAAGGAAGACTTTAATTTCTTTCTTTATTTCTTCTTTGATCCAGGTGTGGGTCAATAGTTGACTGTTCAATTTCCATGAGTTTGTAGGCTTTCTGGGGGTAGCATAGTTGTTGAATTCTAACTTTAGTCCATGGTGATCTGATAAGACACAGGAGGTTACGAATATTTTTTTGTAACTGTGTAAGTTTGCTTTGTTCCCGAGGATGTGGTCAATTTTCGAGAAGGTTCCATGAGCTGCAGAGAAGAAGGTATATTCTTTTCCATTTGGGTGGAATGATCTATAGATGTCTGTTAAGTCCATTTGATTCATTACCTCCATTAATTCTCTTATTTCTCTGTTAGGTTTCTGTCTGATTGACCTGTCCATTGGTGAAAGAGGAGTGTTGAAATCTCCTACTATTAGTGTGTGCGGTTTGATGGCATCCTTGAGTTTTAGTAATGTTTCTTTTATGTACGTGGGTGCTTTTATATTAGGGGCGTAGATATTCAGGATTGAGACTTCATCCTGATGAATTGTTCCTGTTATGAGTATAAAATGTCCCTCTCCATCTCTTCTGATTGATTTAAGTTTGAAGTCAACTTTGTTAGAAATTAGTATGGCCACACCTGCTTGTTTCTTAGGACCATTTGCTTGATAAACCTTTTCCCATCGCTTTACTCTAAGTAGGTGCCTGTCTTTGTGGTTGAGGTTTGTTTCTTGTAAACAGCAGAATGTTGGATCCTGTTTGTGTATCCAATCTCTTAGCCTGTGCCTTTTTATAGGTGAGTTGAGTCCATTGACATTAAGGGATATTAATGACCAGTGGTTGTTAACTCTGGTCTGATTTTTAGTCATAGAGTTTGTTTGCCTTCTTTGAGTTGCACTGGTGAAGGGAGTCTAGATGTTTGAGTTATTGTGGTCATTATTGGGCTCCTTGGTTTGTGGATTTCCTTCTAATACTTTCTGTAAGGCTGGATTTGTGGCTACATATTGTTTAAATTTGTTTTTATCCTGGAAAATTTTGTTCTCTCCATTTATAGTGAATGAAAGCTTGGCTGGGTATAGTAGTCTGGGCTTGCATCCATGTTCTCTTAGCTTCTGCAGTACATCTATCCAGGACCTTCTGGCTTTCATGGTTTCCATAGAGTAGTCAGGTGTAAGTCTGATAGGTTTACCTTTATAAGTAACTTGGCCTTTTTCCTTTGCAGCCTTTAATATTCTTTCTTTATTGTGTATGCTTTGTGTTTTGATTATTATATGGCGAGGGGATGTTCTTTTTTGATCCAGCCTATTTGGTGTTCTTTATGCTTCTTGAATCTTTATAGGTATATCTTTCTTTAGGTTGGGAAAGTTTTCTTCTATAATTTCATTAAATATATTTTCTGGACCGTTGAGTTGCATTTCTCCTTCTTCGACTCCAATTATTCTTAGGTTTGGTCTTTTTATTGTGTCCCAGATTTCCTGAACGTTTTGTGATGAGAGCTTGTTGGATTTGTTGTTTTCTTTGATCAGTACGTTTATTTTCTCTATGGTATCTTCAGCGTCTGAGATTCTTTCTTCAATCTCTTGTATTCTGTTGGCAGTACTTGTCTCTGTAGTTCCCGTTCGTTTACCCAGGTTTTCCATCTCCATCCTTCCCTCGGTTTGTGTTTTCTTCATTACTTCCATTTCATTCTTCAAGTCTTGAACCGCTTCTCTTACCTGTTTGATTGCCTTTTCTTGTTTCTCTTGGTTTTCTTGGGTATCTTTGAGTGATTTAATCATTTCCTCTACCTTTTTGTTTGTCATCTCTAATTGTTTATGGCAGTTTTTCACCTCCTGTTTAAGGTCTTCTATTATTTTCATATAATTCACTTTTGAGTCGATTTCTTCTAATTCTTCTGGAGTAGGGTGTTCAGTTCTTCTTATTTTGGGATCCCTGGATTCTTGTGATGACATGTTGCCTTTCAGGTTGTTGGGGGAATTCTTGCATTGGCGACTTCCCATCTCTTCCTTCAAATGGAGCCTGGAGAGGCCTGGTGTCTTGTTCCAGTCTTTGCTGTGACTGACTCTCTGGGTGTATCTCTTCAGTGTAGAAGCATGAACCGACCCGTCCAGATGGAACTCCTCAGCACCACAACTCGGACGCCAATCGGACGTGGGAGGTGGCACTGGGTCCAGGAGACCACTGGAGGCCCTGGGGCACCTTCTATATGTGCCCGAGCTCCCTAACAGGGAGCCTTGAGACCTGCCTGGAAGGCAGGGACTCCTGGCTAGCTCTGGATGGGTAGCCTTAGTGTAGGAGCTTAAAACCGGTTTCAGCACTGGTCCGAGCAGACGCAGATGGCAGGGCAGGGTTGTGGGGTGGTGCGATGGGGGGGTTGGGTCGTGCCTAAGGAAGACAGCCCTGCAGAAGGAGCTGGGGGATGGGAGTTTGTGCTCGCTTCTGGGACACCCCGCCCCTGAATAGGAGACACTCAACCGTCCAGATGAAACTCCAAAGCACCTAGGCAGGGCCGCCTGGTAGCCCAAAGATCCGGGGATGAGAGGAAGGCTGTGGGAGGCGGCGCTGGGTCCAGGAGACCCCTGGAGGCCCTGGGGCACCTTCTATATGTGCCCGAGCTCCCTTACAGGGAGCCTTGAGACCTGCCTGGAAGGCAGGGACTCCCGGCTAGCTCTGGATGGGTAGCCTTAGTGTAGGAGCCTAAAACCGGTTTCAGCACTGGTCCGAGCAGACGCAGACGGCAGGGCAGGGTTGTGGGGTGGTGCGATGGGGGGTTGGGTCGTGCCTAAGGAAGACAGCCCTGCAGAAGGAGATTCACGAAATTCTTAACCTTTGAAAAGAACGTGATTATCTCTCAAAGTAAATCTTCTACAGAGAAAAGGAATACTGTTCTTAGTTTTGTCCAGTCTTTGACATATCACAATTACGTGTTCTCATTTCAGAGAAACACATGTGCGTTCCTCAAAAAAACATTTTATGAAATACTATAGCTTTCAAAAGAACGTGATTATGTTTCAAAGTAAAGCATCTACAGAGACAAGGAACACTGTTCTTACTTTTGTCAAGTCTTTGACATATCCCCAAAAACGGCTTATCTCTTCAGAGAAAGACAGGTACGTTTCACACAAAACATTTCATGAAATTCATATATTAAAAGAACGTGATTATCTTTCAAAGTAAAGTTTCTACAGAGACAAGGAACACAGTTCTCATTCTCATAATTCTGTGACATATTACAAACAACGTCTTCTCATTTCAGAGAAACACTTGTGCTTTTCTCACAAAAGCATTTCATGAAATTCATACACTTTCAAAAGTATGTGATTATGTTTCAATGTAAAGCATCTACATAGAAAAGGAAGAGTGTTCTCACTTCTAACTAACTTTAATATATCCCATACAACGTCTTCTCATTTCAAAGAAACACATGTGTGTCTCTCACTAAAGCATTTCATGAAATTCTATTGCTTTCAAAAGAACATGATTATCTTTCAAAGTAAAGCTTCTACAGAAAAAAGGAACACTGTTCTTAGTTTGTCAATCTTTGGCCTATCACAAAAAATGGCTTATCTTTTCAGAGAAACACATGTGCATTTCTCACAAAAGCATTTCATGAAATTCATACACTTTTAAAAGAACGTGATTATCTTTCAAAGCAAAGTTTCTACAGAAACAAGGAACACAGTTCTCATTCTCACAATTCTGTGACATATCACAAACAACGTCTTCTCATTTCAGAGAAGCACATTTGTGTTTCTCACAAAAGCATTTCATGAAATTCATTCACTTTCAAATGTACGTGATTATCTTTCAAAGCAAAGCTTCTACAGAGAAAAGGAACACTGTTCTCACTTTTAACAATACTTTAAAATATCCCAAACAGACGTTTCTCATTTGAGAATAAAACATGTGTGTTTCTCACAAAAGCAATTTACGAAATTCTTAACCTTTGAAAAGAACGTGATTATCTCTCAAAGTAAATCTTCTACAGAGAAAAGGATTACTGCTCTTAGTTTTGTCAAGTCTTTGACATATCACAAATACGTGTTCTCATTTCAGAGAAACACATGTGCGTTCCTCAAAAAAGCATTTTATGAAATATTATAGCTTTCAAAAGAACGTGATTATCTTTCAAAGTAAAGCTTCTACAGAGACAAGGAACACTGTTCTTACTTTTGTCAAGTCTTTGACATATCCCAAAAAATGGCTTATCTCTTCAGAGAAAGACAGGTGCGTTTCTGACAAAAGGCATGTTTCTCACAAAGCATTTCATGAAATTCATATATTCAAAAGAACCTGATTATCTTTCAAAGTAAAGTTTCTAGAGAGACAAGGAACACAGTTCTCATTCTAACAAATCTGTGACGTATCACTAACAACATCTTCTCATTTAATAGAAACACATGTGTGTTTCTCACAAAAACATTTCATGAAATTCATTCATTTTCAAATGACCGTGATTATCTTCCAAAGTAAAGATTCTGCAAAGAAATGGAACACTGTTCTCACTTTTAACAATACTTTGAAATATCCCAAACAGACGTTTCTCATTTGAGAGTAAAACATGTGTGTTTCTCACAAAAGCATTTCATGAAATTATTAACCTTTGAAAAGAACGTGATTATCTCTCAAAGTAAATCTTCTATAAAGAAAAGGAATACTGTTCTTAGTTTTGTCAAGTCTTTGACATATCACAAATACGTGTTCTCATTTCAGAGAAACACATGTGCGTTCCTCAAAAAAGCATTTTATGAAATATTATAGCTTTCAAAAGAACGTGATTATCTTTCAAAGTAAACCTTCTACAGAGACAAGGAACACTGATTTACTTTTGTCAAGTCTTTGACATATCCCAAAAAACAGCTTATCTCTTCAGAGAAAGACAGGCATGTTTCTCACAAAGCATTTCATGAAATTCATATATTCAAAAGAACGTGATTATCTTTCAAAGTAAAGTTTCTACAGAGACAAGGAACACAGTTCTCATTCTAACAAATCCGTGACGTATCACTAACAACATCTTCTCATTTAATAGAAACACATGTGTGTTTCTCACAAAAGCATTTCATGAAATTCATTCATTTTCAAATGACCGTGATTATCTTCCAAAGTAAAGATTCTGCAGAGAAATGGAACACTGTTCTCACTTTTAACAATACTTTGAAATATCCCAAACAGACGTTTCTCATTTGAGAGTAAAACATGTGTGTTTCTCACAAAAGCATTTCATGAAATTATTAACCTTTGAAAAGAATGTGATTATCTCTCAAAGTAAATCTTCTATAAAGAAAAGGAATACTGTTCTTAGTTTTGTCAAGTCTTTGACATATCACAAATACGTGTTCTCATTTCAGAGAAACACATGTGCGTTCCTCAAAAAAGCATTTTATGAAATATTATAGCTTTCAAAAGAACGTGATTATCTTTCAAAGTAAACCTTCTACAGAGACAAGGAACACTGATTTACTTTTGTCAAGTCTTTGACATATCCCAAAAAACAGCTTATCTCTTCAGAGAAAGACAGGCATGTTTCTCACAAAGCATTTCATGAAATTCATATATTCAAAAGAACGTGATTATCTTTCAAAGTAAAGTTTCTACAGAGACAAGGAACACAGTTCTCATTCTAACTATTCTGTGACATATCACAAACAACGTCTTCTCATTTCAGAGAAACACTTGTGCTTTTCTCACTAGAGCATTTCATGAAATTCTTATCCTTTCAAAAGTACGCGATTATCTTTCAAAGTAAAGCTTCTCCAGAAAAAAGTAACACTGTTCTTAGTTTAAGTATTTGACCTATCATGAAAAATGGCTTATCTTTTCAGAGAAAGACATGTGCGTTTCTCACAAAAGCATTTCATGAAATTCATACAATTTTAAAAGAACGTGATTGTCTTTCAAAGCAGAGTTTCTACAGAGAAAAGGAACACACTTCTCATTCTAACAATTCTGTGACATATCACAAACAAAGTCTTCTCATTTCAGAGAAACACATGTGTGTTTCTCACAAAAGCATTTCATGAAATTCATTTATTTTCAAATGAACATGATTATCTTTCAAAGTAAAGATTCTGCAGAGAAATGGAACACTGTTCTCACTTTTAAAAATACTTTGAAATATGCCAAACAGACGTTTGTCATTTGAGAGTAAAACATGTGTGTTTCTCACAAAAGCATTTCATGAAATTCTTAACCTTTGAAAAGAACGTGATTATCTCTCAAAGTAAATCTTCTACAGAGAAAAGGAATACTGTTCTTAGTTTTGTCAAGTCTTTGACATATCACAAATACGTGTTCTCATTTCAGAGAAACACATGTGCGTTCCTCAAAAAAGCATTTTATGAAATATTATAGCTTTCAAAAGAAAGTGATTATCTTTCAAAGTAAAGTTTCTACAGAGACAAGGAACACTGTTCTTAATTTTGTCAAGTCTTTGACATATCCCAAAAAACGACTTATCTCTTCAGAGAAAGACAGGTACGTTTCTCATAAAGCATTTCATGAAATTCATATAATCAAAAGAATGTGATTATCTTTCAAAGTAAAGTTTCTACAGAGACAAAAGAACACAGATCTCACTCTAACAATTCTGTGATATATCACAAAAAATGTCTTCTCATTTCAGAGAAACACTTGTGCTTTTCTCACAAAAGCATTTCATGAAATTCATACACTTTCAAAAGAATGATGATTATCTTTCAAAGTAAAGCTTCTACGAAGAAAAGGAAGAGTGTTCTCACTTCTAACTAACTTTAACATATCCCATACAACGTCTTCCCTTTTCAAAGAAACACATGTGTGTCTCTCACAAAAGCATTCCATGAAATTCTATTGCTTTCAAAAGAACGTGATTATCTTTCAAAGTAAAGCTTCTACAGAGAAAAAGGGAACGCTGTTCTTAGTTTTGTCAATTCTTTGACCTATCACAAACAATGGCTTATCTTTTCAGAGAAAGACATGTGCGTTTCTCACAAAAGCATTTCATGAAATTAATACACTTTTAAACGAACGTGATTATCTTTCAAAGCAAAGTTTCTACAGAGACAAGGATCACACTTCTCATTCTAACAATTCTGTGACATATCACAAACAACGTCTTCGCATTTCAGAGAAACACATTTGTGTTTCTCACTAAAGCATTACATGAAATTCATTCACTTTCAAATGAACATGATTATCTTTCAAATTAAAGCTTCTACAGAGAAATGGAACACTGTTCTCACTTGTAACAATACTTTGACATATCCCAAACAGACGTTTCTCATTTGAGAGTAACTCATGTGCGTTGCTCACAAAAGCATTTCCTGAAATTCTCAACCATTGAAAAGAACGTGATTATCTCTCAAAGTAAATCTTCTACAGAGAAAAGGAACACTGTTCTTAGTTTTGTCAAGTCTTTGCCATATCACAAACAACGTCTTCTCATTTCAGAGAAACACATGTGCGTTTCTCACAAAAGCTTTTCATGAAATTCTATTGCCTTCAAAAGAACGTGATTATCCGTAAAGCTTCTACAGAGACAAGGAACACAGTTCTCATTCTAACAATTCTGTGACATATCACAAACAACGTCTTCTCATTTCAAAGAAACACATGTGTGTCTCTCACTAAAGCATTTCATGAAATTCTGTTGCTTTCAAAAGAACGTGATTATCTTTCAAAGTAAAGCTTCTACAGAAAAAAGGAACACTGTTCTCACTTTTAACAATACTTTGACATATCCCAAACAGACATTTCTATTTTGAGAGTAACACATGTGCGTTTCTCACAAAAGCACTTCATGAAATTCTTAACCTTTGAAAAGAACGTGATTATCTCTCAATGTAAATCTTCTACAGAGAAAAGGAACACTGTTCTTAGTTTTGTCAAGTCTTTGACATATCACAAACAATGTCTTCTCATTTCAGAGAAACACATCTACAAAGCGACTACAAAGAAAAGGAAGAGTGTTCTCACTTCTAACTAACTTTATCATATCCCATACCACGGCATATTTTTGCAGAGAAACACATGTGGATTTCTCACTAGAGCATTTCATGAAATTCTTATCCTTTCAAAAAACGCGATTATCTTTCAAAGTAAAGCTTCTACAGAAAAAAGGAAGACTGTTCTTAGTTTTATCAAGTCTTTGACATATCACCAACAATGGCTTATCTTTTCAGAGAAAGACGTGCGTTTCTCACAAAAGCATTTCATGAAATTCATACACTTTTAAAAGAAGGTGATTATCTTTCAAAGCAAAGTTTCTACAGAGACAAGGAACACAGTTCTCATTCTAAAAATTCTGTGACATATCACAAACAACGTCTTCTCATTTCAAAGAAACACATGTGTGTCTCTCACAAAAGCATTTCATGAAATTCATTCACTTTCAAATGAACGTGATTATCTTTCAAAGTAAAGCGTCTACAGAGAAATGGAACACTGTTCTCACTTTTAACAATACTTTGACATATCCCAAACAGACGTTTCTCATTTGAGAGTAACTCATGTGCCTTTCTCACAAAAGCATTTCATGAAATTCTATTGCTTTCAAAAGATCATGATTATCTTTCAAAGTAAAGCTACTACAGAGACAAGGAACACTGTTCTTACTTTTGTCAAGTCTTTGACATATCCCAAAAACTGCTTATCTATTCAGAGAAAGACAGGTGCGTTTCTCACAAAGCATTTCATGAAATTCATGTATTCAAAAGAACGTGATTATCTTTCAAAGTAAAGTTTCTACAGAGACAAGGAACACAGTTCTCATTCTAACAGTTCTGTGACATATCACAAACAACGTCTTCTCATTTCAGAGAAACACATGTGTGTTTCTCACAAAAGCATTTCATGAAATTCATTCATTTTCAAATGAATGTTATTATCTTTCAAAGTAAAGATTCTGCAGAGAAATGGAACACTGTTCTCACTTTTAACAATACTTTGACATATCCTAAACAGATGCTTCTCATTTCAGAGTAACACATGTGTGTTTCTCACAAATGCATTTCATGAAATTCATACACTTTCAAAGAACGTGATTATCTTTCAAAGTAAAGCTTCTACAGAAAAAAGGAACACTGTTCTTAGTTTTATCATGTCTTTGACAAATCACCAACAATGGCTTATCTTTTCAGAGAAAGACGTGCGTTTCTCACAAAAGCATTTCATGAAATTCTATTGCTTTGAAAAGATCGTGATTATCGTTCAAAGTAAAGCTACTACAGAGAAAAGGAACACTGTTCTTACTTTTGTCAAGTCTTTGACATATCCCAAAAACTGCTTATCTATTCAGAGGAAGACAGGTGCGTTTCTCACAAAGCATTTCATGAAATTCATGTATTCAAAAGAACTTGATTTTCTTCAAAGTAAAGTTTCTACAGAGACAAGGAACACAGTTCTCATTCTAACAATTCTGTGACATATCACAAACAACGTCTTCTCATTTCAGAGAAACACATGTGTGTTTCTCACAAAAGCATTTCATGAAATTCATTCACTTTCAAATGAACGTGATTATCTTTCAAAGTAAAGATTCTACAGAGAAATGGAACACTGTTCTCACTTTTAACAATACTTTGAAATATCCCAAACAGACGTTTCTCATTTGAGAGTAAAACGTGTGTTTTTCTCACAAAAGCATTTCATGAAATTCTTAACCTTTGAAAAGAACGTGATTATCTCTCAAAGTAAATCTTCTACAGAGAAAAGGAATACTGTTCTTAGTTTTGTCCAGTCTTTGACATATCACAAATACGTGTCCTCATTTCAGAGAAACACATGTGCGTTCCTCAAAAAAGCATTTCATGAAATACTATAGCTTTCAAAAGAACGTGATTATGTTTAAAAGTAAAGCTTCTACAGAGACAAGGAACACTGTTCTCACTTTTAACCATACTTTGACTGATCCTAAACAGACGCTTTTCATTTCAGAGTAACACATGTGCGTTTCTCATAAAAGCATTTCATGAAATTCATACACTTTCAAAGAACGTGATTATCTTTCAAAGTAAAGCTTCTACAGAGAAAAGGAACACTGTTCTCACTTTTAACCATACTTTGACGTATCCCAAACAGACGCTTCTCATTTCAGAGTAACACATGTGCATTTCTCAAAAAAGCATTTCATGAAATTCTTTTCCTTTCAAAGAACGTGATTATCTTTCAAAGTAAAGCTTCTACAGAGAAAAGGAACACTGTTCTCACTTTTAACCATACTTTGCCATATCCCAAACAGACGCTTCTCATTTCAGAGTAACAGATGTGCGTTTCTCACCAAAGCATTTCATGAAATTCATACACTTTCAAAGAACGTGATTATCTTTCAAAGTAAACCTTCTACAGAGAAAAGGAACACTGTTCTCACTTTTAACAATACTTTGACATATCCTAAACAGACGCTTCTCATTTCAGAGTAACACATGTGCGTTTCTCACAAAAGCATTTCATGAAATTCTTTTGCTTTCAAAGAACGTGATTATCTCTCAAAGTAAACCTTCTACAGAGAAAAGGGACACTGTTCTCACTTTTAACCATACTTTGACATATCCTAAACAGATGCTTCTCATTTCAGAGTAACACATGTGTGTTTCTCACAAATGCATTTCATGAAATTCATACACTTTCAAAGAACGTGATTATCTTTCAAAGTAAAGCTTCTACAGAGAAAAGGAACACTGTTCTCACTTTTAACCATACTTTGACATATCCCAAACAAACGCTTCTCATTTTAGAGTAACACATGTGCATTTCTCACAAAAGCATTTCATGAAATTCTTTCACTTTCAAATGAACTTGATTATGTTTCAAAGTAAAGCTTCTACAAAGAAAAGGAACACTTTTCTCACTTTTAACCATACTTTGCCATATCCCAAACAGACGCTTCTCATTTCAGAGTGACACATGTGCGTTTCTCACAAAAGCATTTCATGAAATTCACTGACTTTCAAATGATCGTGATTACCTTTCAAATTAAAGCTTCTACAGAGAAAAGGAACACTGTTCTCACTTTTAACCATACTTTGACATATGCCAAACAGACCCTTCTCATTTCAGAGTGACACATGTGCGTTTCTCACAAAAGCATTTCATGAAATTCATACACTTTCAAAGAACGTGATTATCTTTCAAAGTAAAGCTTCTACAGAGAAAAGGAACACTGTTCTCACTTTTAACCATACTTTGACATATCCCAAACAGACGCTTCTCATTTCAGAGTAACACATGTGCGTTTCTCACAAAAGCATTTCATGAAATTCTTAACCTTTGTAAAGAATGTGATTATCTCTCAAAGTAAATCTTCTACAGAGAAAAGGAACACTGTTCTTAGTTTTGTCAAGTCTTTGACATATCACAATGTCTTCTCATTTCAGAAAAACACATGTGCGTTTCTCACAAAAGCATTTCATGAAATACTATAGCTTTCAAAAGAACGTGATTATCTTTCAAAGTAAAGCTTCTACAGAGAAAAGGAACACTGTTCTTACTTTTGTCAAGTCTTTGACATATCCCAAAAAAACGGCCTATCAATTAAGAGCAAGACAGCTGCGTTTCTCACAAAGCATTTCATGAAATTCATATATTCAAAAGAACGTGATTATCTTTCAAAGTAAAGTTTCTACAGAGACAAGGAACACAGTTGTCATTCTAACTATTCTGTGACATATCACAAACAATATCTTCTCATTTCAGAGAAACACTATGTGTCTAAAGCATTTCATGAAATTCGTACACTTTCAAAAGAACATGATTATATTTCAAAGTAAACCTTCTATAGAAAAAAGGAACACTGTTCTTAGTTTTGTCAAGTCTTTGACCTATCACAAACAACAGCTTACCATTTCAGAGAAAGACATGTGCGTTTCTCACAAAAGCATTTCTTGAAATTCATACACTTTTAAAAGAAAGTGCTTATCTTTCAAAGCAAAGTTTCTACAGTGACAAGGAACCCAGTTCTCATTCTACCAATTCTGTGACATATCACAAACAACGTCTTCTCATTTCAAAGAAACACATGTGTGTTTCTCACAAAATCATTTCATGAAATTCATTCACTTTCAAATGAACGTGATTGTCTTTCAAAGTAAAGCTTCTACAGAGACAAGGAACACTGTTCTTAGTTTAAGTCTTTGACCTATCACGAAAAATGGCTTATCTTTTCAGAGAAAACATGTGCGTTTCTCACAAAAGCATTTCATGAAATTCATACACTTTTAAAAGAACGTGATTATCTTTAAAAGTAAAGCTTCTAGAGAGAAAAGGAACACTGTTCTTAGTTTTGTCTATTCTTTGACATATCACAAATATGTGTTCTCATTTCAGAGAAACACATGTGCGTTCCTCAAAAAAGCATTTCATGAATTACTATAGCTTTCAAAAGAACGTGATTATCTTTCAAAGTAAAGCTTCTACAGAGACAAGGAACACTGTTCTTACTTTTGTCAAGTCTTTGACATATCCCAAAAAACGGCTTATCTCTTCAGTGAAAGACAGGTGCGTTTCTCACAAAAGCATTTCATGAAATTAATACACTTTTAAAATAAGGTGATTATCTTTCAAAGCAAAGTTTCTACAGAGACAGGGAACAGAGTTCTCATTCTAACAATTCTGTGACATATCACAAACAATGTCTTCTCATTTCAGAGAAACACTTGTGCTTTTCTCACAAAAGCATTTCATGAAATTCATACACTTTCAAAAGAATGTGATTGTCTTTCAAAGTAAAGCGTCTACAAAGAAATGGAAGAGTGTTCTCACTTCTGACTAACTTTATCATATCCCATACAACATCTTCTCATTTCAAAGAAACACAAGTGTGTCTCTCACTAAAGCATTTCATGAAATTCTATTGCTTTCAAAAGAACGTGATTATCTTTCAAAGTAAAGCTTCTACAGAAAAAAGGAACACTGTGCTTAGTTTGTCAATCTTTGACCTATCACAAAAAATGGCTTATCTTTTCAGAGAAAGACATGTGCGTTTCTCACAAAAGCATGTAATGAATTCATACACTTTTAAATGAACGTGATTATCTTTCAAAGCAAAGTTTCTACAGAGACAAGGAACACAGTTCTCATTCTAACAATTCTGTGACATATCACAAACAACGTCTTCTCATTTCAAAGAAACACATGTGTGTCTCTCACAAAAGCATTTCATGAAATTCATTCACTTTCAAATGAACATGATTATCTTTCAAAGTAAAGCTTCTACAGAGAAAAGGAACACTGTTCTTAGTTTTGTCAAGTCTTTGACATATCACAAACTATGTCTTATCATTTCAAAGAAAGACATGTGCGTTTCTAAAAAAATATTTCATGAAATTCATACACTTTTAAAAGAACGTGATTATCTTTCAAAGCAAAGTTTCTACAGAGACAAGGATCACAGTTCTCATTCTAACAATTCTGTGACATATCACATACAACGTCTTCTCATTTCAGAGAAACACATTTGTGTTTCTCACAAAAGCATTTCATGAAATTCATTCACTTTCAAATGAACGTGATTATCTTTCAAAGTAAAGCTTCTCCAGAGAAATGGAGCACTGTTCTCACTTTTAACAATGCTTTGACATATCCCAAAAAGACATTTCTCATTTGAGAGTAACTCATGTGCGTTTCTCAAAAAAGCATTTCAGGAAATTCATACACTTTCAAAAGAACTTGATTATCTCTCAAAGTAAAGCTTCTACAGAGACAAGGAACACTGTTCTTACTTTTGTCATGTCTTTGACATATCCCAAAATATGGCTTATCCATTCAGAGAAAGACAGGTGCGT
>CADCXT010002783.1:0-26112 GCA_902806775.1 Microtus agrestis | reverse complement strand
AATACGCCAACATATAATAATTAAAGCAATAATAATAATTAAGAAAATAATGTGTATAATAATTAAGATGGAACATCGACAAATGACAAGAAATTTGAATGTTGGAACACAAAGGTCTTTCTTGGAGTACACCGAGGGAACCATCTTCACCACTCAACCAAAGTTCCTGACCCGGGAAGACCTGAAGCAAGAGACACGCTCAGCAGAATGTTGGCCTGCACACACCACACACAATAAGCCTGGATCAGAGATACAAAGGCACAGAAATAAACTTTGAGAGGAGTAATTTTACAATACCTGAACATCTGAGAAAGAGGCCTTTGGGTTCATTCAGATTGAAATAGATAAATGCACTTGGAAAAATAAGTAGAAAACAAAGAAATAACAATATCAGCTAAAATAATATTGTTGAGAAGAAACTATGAATAATATTAGGAAAATAACATGAAGTGGTTACTGTCTGTAATTTAAAAAAATGGTAAGACGTTGTGTCTGTAGACAGCAATAAGGACATGTGTTCATATATTGAAGAAACACTGTCAGCCTAATGGACTCTTATTTTGCCTCCATGCCAGTTGTTGTGCTGTTATGTCTTTTCTGTGGTCTTTTGTCTCCTTCAGGTTATGTACTTGTTCCTGCTGGGAACAAACCCATATCTCTAAGGATGACTTACCCACACCCTCCTGCCACCTACTGAGTGAGATCTCAGTGCTCACCTCATCCCGAGACTGTTATGCTTGCTGTGACTCCAGGTCTCCTTTCCAGCAGCATCCTCGGGATTTCATCCCGAGCCCAGAAGAGTAACCAAGAGCTGCTCCTGGCTCCACTCTGGCCTCCCATTGTCCATGACTAGAGCCAGGTGCTGAAGGCCACAATGAAACCTGATCTAGACTGCCGGTGCTTCCCAGCAGGGCCGGGCCCCTCCTTCATCTACTAAACAATCACATAACCCTTCCACAGACATGGTTCTCAATCCTAGTTTCTCGGCCGATAAGTAATGCTATGTTATGCCAGGCTTGCATATGATTCCGCCTTAATCAAGTATTCACCGAGCTTGCTGTCTCAGACAACCCGCAGGATGCAGATGACAGGTGCTTTAACCAGAACGCGGCACCTACACGTCAACTAAGAAATAGACTATAACTTAAACCATAATCTTTCATTTCTTATCCCCAAAGTTTGTATTGTTAATAATTTATCTTAAGACTTTTAAATTTATTTTATCTTTTTGTGTAGGCATACCCTGAATGCATGTGTGTAATACATGTGGGCAAGTACTTGAGGAGGCCAGAAGCGAGGGTTTAGTCCGAACTGGAAACTATAAGTGGTTGTGAGCTGTCTAGATGGGGTACTGGGAACTGTACCTGGGTCCCTCCGAAGAAATACCAAGCCTCAGTTGAAGAAATGCCTCCTGAGATCATCCAGGCCTAAGGCATTTTCTCATTTAATGACCAGTGGGGAGGAGGGAGGGCCCAGCACAATGCGTGTGGGGTGGGGGCTAGCGTTAGCTGAGTGTGCTTTGGGAGCAAGCTGACCTCAGGAAGGCATTTCTCAGCTGAGGCTTGGTGCTTCCTCTGGATAACTTGATGCTGCAAGTCGACACAAAAAGCAGTCAGTAGGGTGCATGCCTCTAACTCCAGTGCTGGGGGTGGCAGGAGGTAGTGAGAATCTGGGATTGCTGGGTCACCCAGTCTAGCTCAACTGGCATCTCTGGGCTCAGGAAGAGACCATGGAAAAAAGAGCCGGCCAAAATGACCTGATACTTTGGACCTCATTCTTACATACACACACACACACACACACACACACACACACCTGGCCACATGTAAGCTTGCACACGTGCATGCACAATACACACACAGATAAAAACATCCACTGAATGAATTTAGCCATTAACAACTGAGTTTCAACTAATTCAGTGCTTGGGCCATTCCCTATGGGATGGATATAATGTAAAACATTTATATGCTCTATGCTGTCTGGTATAACATTATCACACTAGCATTAAGTATTCTTCCAAATTTAGAGCTATTTCTATGGACAATCAATATTTTTAATAGCCTTGACCATATTACAAATGGTCAATTGAGAGCTGCAATAAATAATTAGCAAAATGAGCAACTAGAGAGGCTCTCAATGAGATGCTTTGCGCAGAGCCCTGCAGGAGCAGGAGTCAGTGCAGCCAGGCCCTGTAGAGCACCGCCTTAGGCTGCTGTTTGTAACAAAACTAAGGCAGGGCTTTGTAGAGAATGGATTCCAAGAAGAGAGGTAAAACATCACTGCCAACTGGAGTACTGGGGAAGGTAGAGAGAGAGAGAGAGCAGAGAGAGAAGTATGGCGGCAAGGGAGAAGGGAGTAAGGAAGATAGAATGTAGAGAGACCAGAGGCTGGGTGGGATGTGGAGGGGGGTGGCGTAAGAAACCCACGCCCTCACATCAAGAGAAGGCAGAGGAGGAGGCAGGGAGGAAGAACAGATAAACCACAAGGAGTGAGCGCTTTCCTATATCTCAAAGAATTCACCACAATATGCGGCTGCGGGACTTACTGAGGGACTATTTTTTCTCGATTAGGAAGTCCTGCACCTCATGAGGGTTGAAATCGAGTGTATTCTCTGGCTTGCACCAGGCTCAGGGATGACACAGCTAGCACAACCAGGTTGCTGTTGCTGTTAAGCCTGATAGTGTCTGGAGACCAAGGGTCACATGCACCGCTGTGTTAGAGCAATGTTAAAGGTCACTCCGGGTAGGGATATTTGCTGCCTCAGGTCCCTAGGAAGATAGAGGCAAGAGAGAAAGGGGACCTTGAGAGGCCGCAATGTATTTTGATTGCTGCTTGGGATAAAGAGTAGATCCAAATAATAATGCCAAGAAATGGGGAATATGACTCCCTCTTGGCTCCTGGACAGTTTGCTTCCACAGACCAGAGGAGCTATTAATGGCCAAAATGCTTCGAAGTCCAATGCGCCTTCTGTGCATCTAGGCTTCAGAGACATTCAGAGAAGGACTCAGGTTCCCCAGAGGAGCAGAGGATTGAACAGCACAGACATGCTACAGCCTGAAGCGCATCCTCAAGACAGCAAGACACTCATACGGAAGAAATATATGTACAACTTTCATTTTTGCTTAGTCTTTGACAGGATTGAAGGAAGAGGTTAGGCGTATAGGAGCAAAGTCCTGCCTTCATTTAACTTGCTGAACTGTGGGTAATTACCTATAAACAATTAGAGGGAAGACAAATGTAGATATTTCTCAGGCACGGCCCTAGAGAGGGAGTACATTGACTTTGACCAGAACTACTTGTTAATTAGCCTCTCTTCTGCCTTCTCCTGCCTCCCTGGAAGTTCCTTACCTAAGCCTGGAGCTGTGCATGACTGCTGTCAGCCTTGAGTAATGAGGGGAGAGTAGGCAGCCACATCCGGGCTCAACGGGCAGTGGGGCGCTAGTTCCTGTCCATTGATCAAAAACCACAAAGGTGTGCGACAGCAACCCCACCTTCGGCCTGACTGCCCGGGGATGGCTCCTCGCTTTTTTATCTTTTTTTTGGCGTGGTTTGGATGGAGCTAGACCCACCTAACATCTCAGAGGGGACAGGCGGCATGAAAAAGACACTAATCTGAGACATCTCGAGGGAAACATATAAGAAAACAGAAACGGTAATGAGAATGAAGCCATTTTAAGCTGGGTAAGGAAGATCTAATGGAGGTACTAGTATTACTGGCTGCTACAAATGGGGATGAAGGGGCCTGGAGGAGAGTGGGGAGGCAGAAATGGATGTTAGAGAGGAGAAATTATAGCCTTTAACACTTCAGGAGAGAAAGGAGGCTTAGAGCAATACACTGTCAGGGCACAGGCGCCTTAGCAGACTAACCCGGGACAAGGACAACGCTCAGAGGGTCAGGGTCAAGAAATTTGCCAGGGTTTAACTGGTGATGCCTTGGGGAGAGAAGTGTTGTTGGCAGTGAACAGGAATGTGGTCCTCATGAAAATGCCGTGTCTAGAGCTTGAGCCTGTTGTGCGGAGGAGGAAAGGAGCCCGAGCATCCTCTGATTTCAAACTGAGGCTACCTCCTCAGCGTCGGGTACACTGTTCTCACTTATACACCCTGAAGGACATCTGTGCAGTGCTGAAGGGATGCTCCTCCCCATCTGGTCCACGCGGGCCAAGAGGGGACAGAAGCAGCAACTTTTTCTGCAGCCCTGCTCTGTGGTGGACACTTTTCTGGTCACAGGTGTGCATTGCAATTGTCTGTTCTCCTTCTGAAATGGCTGTCTTCAGGAGCCAGGCACAAAGAGGGCGCCTCAATAATGTTGAACTGAGGGAATGGTCTACAGAGTGGTCGGCTCCTGTTTTCAGCTCCCAGTCATTGACTGCTCGAGGTGGAAGCTCCGAGAACTTTGCCAAGGGTGCTTTTCTTCTAAGCTCACAAAACCAAGAGCCACAGAGGTGGAGGTTCACGGACCCTGCTTGGAAGAGAGGGGAGATATTTCCTAGACAAGTTGAGCCAGGGACTGTTCTTAGGTGATGGTAGAGTGGGCTGGAACACCTCTAGTGACAGGGTCTTGTAGACGCATTCCATGTCTGCCATCCCTCTACAGCTCCCTTATTCTCTGAGAGTTCTTCAGGTGACTGTGTCAGGAGAATATGCTTGCTTCGTCTCTTTTCTATGTGTGCCCAGTTCCTGGGAGGATGTCATTTTTAAATTCTTCACTCTTGACTGTCATATTATGGGACAGCCATGCAGGTATGTGGTCCTGAGACAAGAAGGGAAAGCCTGTCATCTTCTTTGTCTTCAGATCATCGTTCTTTTAGTCGCTGTCCAGGACTTCCTGTGTTCTCTGTCATGTGCTTCATACTGGCCGTCTTTCTTACTTCCTACTCGTTTACTACCCGGGCGAGAGATGGGCAAGGCAGACCTGGCTCTTTCCTGTGTGCAGTGCACAGTGTGACGAGGAAGACCCACACAGAGGGAACAACCACTGTGATGCTGCTAAGAAAGGAAGGGCTGAGATCAAAGGATTTGATGAGACAGTGCTAGAACTGTAGGGCACGGGCTCAAGACTGGATTAGTGAGGACCAAAGTCTCCTGGAGAAGGAGCTTTCTAGCCAAGTCCTGCAGCCTGTACAGGTGCTTGCCTGATGAAGGAGGACTGGCAGCAAGGCGAGCTGAGTGTTCTGAGATAGATAGATAGATGATAGATAGATAGACAAACAGACAGATGACAGACAGACAGACAGATAGATAGAATATAAGATTTAAAGACCCAGAACTAAGGAAGGTTTTGTGTGTGTGTGTGTGTGTGTGTGTGTGTGAGAGAGAGAGAGAGAGAGAGAGAGAGAGAGAGAGAAGATAGATAGAATATAAGATTAAAGGCCCAGAACTAAGGAAGGCTGTGTGTGTGTGTGTGTGTGTGTGTGAGAGAGAGAGAGAGAGAGAGAGAGAGAGAGAGAGAGAGAGAGAGAGAGAGAGATAGAGACAGAGAGAACACAGAGACAGAGAAAAGAGGAGAGAGAGACATGTCTGTACGGTAGTAGAATTTTGCCTCCTGCTAAAGCCAGTAAGGGCCCTGGAAACAGGAAGTGTCTGGGTTGGATTTCCTGGTCACTCACCCTTTCAGCTTTTGCACATGCCCCCTGGGAATCCCACTTTACCCTGCTGCCACTTTGTGACTGACTGTATCTGGCTTTTCACACTCTGGTGAGGGGCCAGCATATACCACATGCTAGAGGAAGGTATGTGTGATCGTGATAGCTTATTTTCACATTTGTGCTGTGTCTGTGACCCAGCCCCTGACACAGAATCTCGCTCTCAACTCTGTACAGTTTTGGCTCACACCTCTGCTGCTTCACTTCCTGTGCTGAAGGTTTTAAAATTGATAGGTTCCTGTGGCCATTCATGTACAATGTCTGGTCACCTAGCTCCATTCATTCAAGAGCGCATGTTGGGTCTCCTTGCAATATCCCTAGGCTCTTCCTCATTATAGCCGGCTACTTGACAGATATTCCCGCTATCATCTTTGAGGGTTCAGATAGTAAAGAACTCTCATCATTGTTTCTGTGTTCTGTCTTGTAGCAAAGAGCCCATGCAGTAAATTTAGACAGAGAAGGCCTTATTTTATTTCACAGGCTTAGAGGCCTCAGGCTGTGGTTGTTTAACCCTGCTGCTATGAGCAGGCCTCACATTGTTGCAGAGTCCTGAAGTAGAGAAAAACCGATCACTAAATGCTGGAGAGGAAAAGGAGGGGGACAGCTTCAAAGACACATCTAGTGGCTCCTAAGGATGCCCTACTGGCTTCCACGTTGACACCACCTTCTAGATGCAAGCCTCGAACGCGTGGGCCTTGTGGGGCGCGTATGATCCACACACTCCAAGGTTCATCTGGGGTGTGTGTGTGTGTGTGTGCTGGTCTCCAGGACTGTTCCTTGCTCAGTGGGCCAATCTTTACAGAGTCTAATTACAGACCGTTTTACAAACAACATACTTACACTCCCCAGAGTTATAGAAGCTGAGATCAAGGTACTCTGTGGTCATGTTCTGGGGTGAGTTCTCTCTGATCAGGCTCACAGATTGTTTCCATGGCGTTAAGGAGCTCCGTGGGGCCTCTTTCATAAGGCTACTAAATCTCTATATGATGGCCCTTAATAACACTCCCCGATGCTCTCTGAAATGCTACCTTCTAATGCTATGATCTTAGGGGTTAAGATTTTGACATTTGAATTTTGGAGACATAAAACATTTATCCCACTGTAGATTTTCTACACTGTTCTTTCCCTAAAAAAATCTAAGAGAAAGATAATTTCCTGACCGAGTCTTGGCAGAAGTAAAATAGGTCAAAATGACATGGGCCTCCCAGCAGTATGAATGTGGCAGGAACTTTAGTGGGGATGCCGGTGAAATTCAACGCCCCAAGTACTGGCTCTTATTTTTATTTTATTTATTTTTAACTTTCTTTTTCTTTATTCTATGCATTTTGTACATCATGTGTCTTGATCCCATTCATTTTCGCATTCCTTTGCACCTGCCCTCCACCTTTGCACCTCCCTAAACATAAAACAAAATTTAAGAAAAAAAGAAAAAGAAAGGAAAAAAATTAAAAATCTTGTCTTGGAAGTTGTAGTGTGACATAGTGAGATACACATATATCTTTACTTGCAAGTGTTCATTGTAGAGTCGTTGGTCTGGTTTGAGGTCTCTGGTTTCTACCACGCTACTGATGCTGGGCCCTCACTGGGACTCTTCTTGGATATCCTGTTGTTTCTGGGTCTTCACTTTAAACACACGTTCCGAAAGGCATCCTTCTTTGAGGACTGTGAGATGTGAACTCTGTTGTCTGATGGTCCAAAGACTCACTGTGTTCAACACCCGGACCCATTTAGGGATTTCTGCGTATTGCTAGATGAAACCTTATGTATTGATAGAACTCACTTATGTAATATGGAGCCAGTGCTGGACGCCTGGTGCTAAGCAAAACCTGTGTGTACCTCTGGAGTAGCAGACTGCACAGGGTTCCCTGTGTGTCCTGTCCTATTCTGAACTTCCTTTGCCACCCTCTTCCAGTCATCCTGATGTTGGTTCTAAGCTTGAATGAAATCTGATTCTCTGGCTTGGTGGGGGAGAGCCTGCACTTCTGTACCACTGGTCCCTAGCTTGAGTAGCTTCTGTGGTTCATCCACAGAACTTAGGACATTTAGCCAGTGTGTCTGTCTGGATATGCCTGCTCATTGGCCCTCGTGCATGGCTTGAACAGCTTGCTCTTAGGGCTTCCCCTGGAAGTATAGACTGAGACACACACCGCTACCTACCCAGAAGGACACATCTCCCCTGACATGCGCAGCAGACACACGGAAGCTTCTGGCCCTATGGGGACAGACACGAGGCTGCTGGCCCACCTGCGCTTCCTCATCGTTTTCCGTGGTTGCCTAAGGTATGCTATTCTTTCACCGCCCCCTACTTTCTTTACGTGGGCTACAAATTTCAAGATTGCAGTTGCTAATTAGCATAGCTCATGATTCATAACTACACTAATAGCAGATGACATAACTCAGTTCACTGAAAATGCGTAAATAGCTACCAAGGCGGCATAGCTGAGTGAAGATGGGTAATTTTATAAAGTCGTGGAGGTCTTATAAAGGTTCAAAACTCATAGCAAGTACCACTTGAACAGAGTGAAACTGAATTAGCTAATTACAGTGTGTGTGTGTGTGTGTATATATATATATATATATATATATATGTGTGTGTGTGTGTGTGTGTGTGTGTGTGTGTATGTTTGATCATTAATTTTAAAAGTTTCTCCCTCCCTGGATCACACACATAAGCAGGCATAGCCCCATCAAACAGGCTCCTCTTTGAATTGAAAATTCCTTTCAGTGGACAGGGAGGTTTCTGAATCATAGATGGAAACGGGAACATCAAAGACTTTAGCCCTTTTGTAAGGGAAAAGAAGCTCTTTCTGCCAAACTTTCTAAGAAGAGAGACATACACAGATTTGAAAGTAGGATTTCAGCAGGACGAATAGGACAGAAAGCATCAAGGTCCTATGTGTGGGAAAGTCCGAGTGTTGCTCTGATGCTACATTTGCAGCTGGAGAAGGGGTCTGACAGGGAGAGAGCTCACGTGGCCTTAGAATCACACACTGGACCGCGAGGTCATTCCTTTCTCAGCAGAGACACCCACAGGCTCATTTCCCACTAACTGTCAATCACAGTAGAGATGATGGGTGCCTGAGGACTGAGAACGCTGAGCATGCCTTCGTTTGATTTTGGTTTTCAAGACAAGGTTTTCTGTGTAGCAGTCCTGGCTGTTTTGGAACTCTTTCTGTAGACCAGGCTGGCCTCGAACTCACAGTGATCCACCTGCCTCTGCCTCCCAAGTGTGCACTACCACCGCCAGCCCAAATTGTATCTTCAGAGGAGCATGGATAAAAAGTTACTTCTACTTTTGAAAATTACAATGTTCTTGGAGAGTGAACATATTTATCTGTAAATGTATCGCCATAGGAAGGATCTATTCTCAAGTAGAGGTCAATGTTACCCAGTAAAATGTCTTTTCATATGTCATTGCTGAGACTGCCTCTTCAGCCATTGCCCTCTCATGTAGTCCTATATGTTTTTCCTTGGGTGGCTCCTTTGCTATCTGTTTTGAACAGGAGGTGTTGGCTCCCACATCAGCTAACAATCTAGCAAACTAAGAAAAACTCCCAGCTGCCCCTTACGTTGAGTGGGACAAAGCGAGGGTGTGTGTCCCCACCACTCCCAGTTATGCAGTGGGGGGTCACTAATAACCACGGAGGGAGATTCTGCGGGGTGCCAGCAGCTGTGCCACTGTCTCTCTGCTGTGGCACATTTTTACACCCCTCCACCTCACAGTGCTGTGGTATCTCAACCAGTTTCTGTGCTTTATAGACACGAAGGCAGTAGCTCACAGAAGCTACGATGTCACCCAGAATGTCTTAGCAGGTATTTGCTGCTGAATTGGTTACCTCTGTGGCTGTGATAACAGATCCAACGGAAACAACCCGGGGGAAGACAAATTTATTCTGATCACAGTTTCAGAGGTTCTACCATGGTTGTTGGGTTCCATGCCTGGGGCAGAACATAATGTTAATGCGAGTCTGTGACATTCCTACATCCCCGTGAGAAGAGGAGGCAGAGAATGAGACAGGAGGCGGAGCTTAGCTACACCCTTCTAAGGCACACCCCATTGACCTACTTTCCCTAGCAGGACCTCAGCTCTACAACATCTACACAGTCCCAACATAATGCTGTCAGTCGGACACCAAGCATTCAACACAGAATCCCGTGGGACACATGTGTTCAACCACAAAGACACCACAGCAGTCTACAGAGAAGAAGAGTAGCTGCCCCCACTATTTGTTAGAATTCAGAGTTATGGAGGCCATGAGTAGCCTGTGTCTGAACATGGTGGGCTTAGCACACAGCTTCAGGCACTGGGTGCTTTGTTTGTTCTGTTTTACTTCCTAGTTGTAGACTAGAATGTTAGCATATATTTAAAACTTTTCATAAACTTTGAAATCCTGTGTGACTTATATATATCATGTCAATGAAAAGCAAATTCCAAATGGGAAGTTGAAAACCAGCTGTAGTCCTTTTAGCTTATATTTCTTCAAATTTCTTTATTTCTATCATAGTTTACTCTATGGTAATAGCCATATATTGCCTGCTTTTTCTTATGAAAATATGTTGCTTATTAAGTTAAATAGACCAAAATAGGTAAGTCTAGTAAAGTTCCACAGTCAGTGATTGTCCTGTGTGTGGGGCCGTTCCCACATACTCCATTACAAGATGGCGCTGACCATCAGCACCACCCGTAATCAAGCCAGTGCACATGTGCTTGGTAAAGGACGGTTTACCTTGTCAAGCCAGTGCGCATGTGCATAGTAACTTTCCATCCCTTGCTCTCTGCCTCTCCCGTGGCGTCATAGGGGTTCACAGGCTGCAGCCAGTCAGAGTTTGACACATTCGAGGCGAGGACTGTTAAGCTATATAAGGGCTGGGTTTTTTGTCCCTTGGGGTCTTCACTCTGTAAGCTTATGCTCTCCCTCTCAAGACGCATAAAGCTTTTCTGCAGAAGGATCCTGATTGTGCTGCGTTGTTCTTGCTGGCGAGACGGTAGCGCGGGACAGTCCTGTTCTAGGAATACAAATGAACTTTTATGAGACTTTGGCATGAGGCTGACAACCGAAGACTCCTTCAAAGGCGGACTAACAGAAAGAGACAGTGATGTATGTCAGGGCTGGGTTTGTTCCCTTGGGTAGGCAGGGCACTGTTCTGAGTGTCTCACAGGATGCCTCCCCAGCCAGACTTGGGAGTCCAGCTGGTTCTCCACCCATCAGGCTGCTCTTTCTTCTTCCACCCCCAGATGACTACAGAAGAAATTGGGGCGGGGGGAAGGAATAGGAAGAGGGGAGCCTGTCTGCTTTTCCCCAGTACCACCTCTGTCTTCCATCCTCGTAAGCTGCCTCTGGGTAGCCATAAGATGGGGAAAGAGGAGGAGTGTCTTACCCAGAATGCTCACCTGACATTTAATATGAGTGCATGTGGTTCCAGCCGACCAGATAGTCTCATACCTAGAGAACACGAGCCCACCCTCATGCACCTAGAGACTGCGGCTCCCAGTGAATTCTAGGAATTTATATTTCTGAATTTTTCTGTTCAACTAATTGGCTACTTGCTCTGTCGTTTTGTTACCCACTCAAGTTAGCGCGCACACATGTGCATCTGTCAAGGATTTAAGAGTGTTTCTGAGAGGAAGTGTCAAGTCTAACAGTTGTTCACATTTCTGGAGAGAGCAGAAACATCAGGGAGAAAGCCGTCCACCATGAGAGTGTGTGCTTGCGCATGCGTGTGTTTGCCCCCTTCACTTCTAACTTCTGGCGTTATTTTTGTTGCTACTCTATGATAAACTATAATAATCTAGCATGATGATAATTACCAAATAGTTATGAGAAATGCAGAGGCCATCCCATTACCAGGAGGAGGTCGTCCTCGGGCTCGTTTGGAAGCAATTTTTTAATTACGGCAGTCTCCAGAGGAGGCCGAGCTACTGCTTGCCACTGCGAGCCAATCTAATCACGCTCATTTCCAGATGAAAATGTTGGGAAACATATGAGTGTTTTGGAGTAAAGTACTTTAAATAATTAGGTGACTGTTCTCCATTTTTCCTTGTATGTGGAAATGCTTGGGTGAACCCACATATGTAAGAGGTGAATTTAGATTTTCAATCCAATTTCAAAAGCAATACTGTGGTTTTACCAAGAAACTGGGGGCAATAATTTTCAGATTTCTTTTCCTTCTCTTCCTCGTCTTCTGAAGACCTAGTCTTGTTTTGGTAAACTTCATTTAGAAAGGCTCTTTTTCCAGGATCACCCCTCACATCCTTGCTAGTTAGAAATGAGTCATGGGGGTTGGGGGGAGACCAAACTGTGTGGTGTTATCCACAGGCATTAGCTATAGAAGATTATTTCCAACTGAATTTTTAATATCAAAACTTTTTTTTTTTTTTCGAGACAGGGTTTCTTTGTAGCTTTGGTGCCTGTCCTTGAACTAGCTCTTGTAGACCAGGCTGGCCTCGAACTCACAGAGATCCGCCTGCCTCTGCCTCCCGAGTGCTGGGATTAAAGGTGTGCGCCACCACCGCCCGGCTAATATCAAAACTTTTTATCTTGACTACTCTACTTTATCTTTCCCACTATTCAAGATCAATTGTGCCCCACAATGAGGTCATTGTCCTGTGATATTTTCAGAAAACAGCATCCCCAAGCACTGTTTCCTGGGTCTTGACTTTTGAGCACTCATTGTGCCTCCATCAAGACTTTGCAAGCACCACATTTTATTCTCACAATTATGCAACATATATAAAAAAAGGAATCCCAGAGTTCTCATAATAACTTCCTAAGGTTATAGTCAGGGATAGACATGAACTGAGGCCTCTCTAGTTCCGCATTCGTTGATTTTCTGGTTGCTGTGATAAAACACGCTGAGAGGAGCAACTTCCGGAAGGCAGGATGTTTGTTGTTTGTTGGACAGTCCTGACCAACAACTCAAAAGAGGGCTTTTCATGTCTGGTATTGGGGTGTTTGCTGGATGGATTTGGCTTTTAGAGGGAGCACTGTCAACTGAGAAAGGTTTATTAAAGCTATATGTGTATATTACACATGAATTTAAATCTATTATAGGGTTTTTAAAAGCAAGTAGTTAATAGTATGATTCCTTGTGGCTTTTTCAGACACCGTTATTGCTATTTTACCCACATCCCTCCTTCTTCTGTATTTACCTTCTCCTACCCTAAGCAGCCCCCTGTTTCCCATTTCCTCTATCATGTCATGTGTATACTGTATTTCCCTTTGCCCCTTCCCACCTTCCTCTGTGTTTACCTCCTTTCCCCACCAAAAGAGTCTCCCACTCTGTTCTCATTTCAGATAAGTGTTTAGAGAATATCACCCAGTTACTAGGAGATGCAAGTAGTTGTAAGGCAAAAGGAAGAGACAAGCAAAGTGACAAAATGTGCTGATTTCAGCCCAGAGACCCTCACTCATCCTAAGGGAATGCTCATTGCTCACTAGCTCAGGGAACTGTTTGGTGCAAACCCAAGTAAGGATAATACTTAAATCTCTCAAATAAAAGTCTGAGGAGGGAAGACAAAAGTGGGATCTTCTCAGTATAGTTCATTACCTGGGGGACGCTAGGCGAAATGTCAACAACAGAAGACCCCCGTCTCCGGAGCCAAGTCCCGATGCTTATCCAGACTGAGGATGCAAGCCAGGGTCTGATAGCGGCTTCACGGAGCCCTGCTGAGGGAGTTTCCATCCACCACTCCTGGAGTCTATGTGATCTCCACGGAGAAGTGGAAAATGGAAAAACACTCCATTGGCGAGATTCACTGCTATTCAGACTAGACTGCCCACTCATGTCATAGCAATAATCAAGCAGCAACTACAGCAACCGAAAAGAGGTGAGTGGGGTTGTTGGTGCTGCTGTTTGTGAATGTGCACAAGAATGCCCAGAAGGCAGAACAGGGACTCAATAATAAATGTTCGCAGGTGGCACCGGAAAAATCACACAACTGCTTCTTCCTGTCAATGAATCATCTGGTGTATTTACACGAGCAAAGCTGCTGTTGTGGTTAAGTGATGATGATAAACAAGAGAAATGATGTTTATGGGAGTGAAAGTGTTTCTTTTTTGCAAACTACATTGTGAAAGCCACGGATACTGTAATTTGAGGGAAATACTAAATAACAATAAAAGGGAAGAATAAAAATTTAAAGCTATAAACGCCCTGCAACTTCAAGCTAGAAAATGTGATGTAAATTAGTTGCCGGCCGCCTCCCATCTTTGTTACTGACATATTCCTTTGGTAATAGCATGGCCATTCTCAGGAACCTTCCTGTGCTGGTTTCCTACCTGTGACTCTGCCTAGTCTCTGCACCTTCTTAATTCTGTCATCTTCAAATTCATATTTCTGAATTTGACCTTTATGTTGTGGCCAACAGGCCAGCCAGCTCTGCCTGAGGTCTATAGGTATTTCAACCATACTATGTTTCAAATTCTGTCCACAGTTTTAATCATTTAATCCCACACCTAGGCAAAAATAGTGCCACTAAGTAGCTAGGGGCCTGGGAAAGTATCTTTGAGTCATCATTGTATGTGTCTTCTGTTTATATCACACAGGACACAAGGGAAACAATCTTATGTCTATTATCACCTCTGTCTAAGCCGCTGTCACTGTTAGCCGGAACCTCTGCTAAGTGTCTGAATCAGTGTCACAGCCTTTATTTGCATTGATCACTTACTGAAGCACAGATCTGTGCCAGGCAGGGGGTACTCTTGCCAGTTAACATCACGTAGGGAAATACAGATTCCAAGGTAAGCAGCCATCCCGGTGTGAGACACGCACTACCGTGGAGATGTGTGGAAGCTGCCTTGACAGCAGCAGAAAACGGAGGCAACTAACCGTGACTCTGGGGACGTGCAACCCTGTCCCCAAAGATGACTGTGAATTTGGTAGCAGAATGGTGGGGGAGGCCTGGTTTTGGCAGACTTAATGGGGAACACAAAAGTTTGGCCCACGTGATAAAGTTGGGCATGTTCCTGGCAGCGGAACATGAGTAATACGCGATAGAGTTCACCCAGAAACAAAGACCTGGAGAATCCATTCCCAAACCTTCATATTCCAGCTTCCCTAAACCCTCCAGCTTGAGTGATCCACGTGTGAACGTTTCTCACCTCTCTAAACCTCACCTGATGCATCGCTGAATGCTAGAGAGGCAAATCTCCACAGAAATGTACAAACCCGTCGAGTTATACAGACACACATTGTTCCTGGGCTTCCATTCTTTTGTTTATTCCAAAAACTTGTTTTGGTATATATGGGGATCACACTCAGGAGCTCATATGTGGTGAATAAACATTCTACCACCAAGCTGTATCCTAAGCCCTCCATCACTGAACACAAGTTCTGTTGAGTTAGAGAAAGGGGACATTTGAACTCACATTGGACTGCTTTAAACCCAGAAGAACAGAAGCTGTGTAGGACACTGTGACATTCTTTAAAAAAAATAACAAGACTTACTGGACAGTGGTGGTGTGCGCCTTTAATCCCAGCATTCAGGAGGAAGAGGTAGAGGCAGGCAGACCTCTGTGAGTTTGAGGCCAGCCTGGTCTAGAATGTGATTTCTAGGAGAGTAAGGGCTAGGACACAGAGAAACCATGTCTAATGATAGTAACAACAACAGCAATAACTCACACACACACACAAAAAAAACAAACAAAAACCCCAGAAGATCCTCTTAAGGAAAAACAATGTTCATGATGCACCGGATAAAACCAAAGGGTATAAAAGTTTATGATTGCCCCCAGAGCTCCTGACCTTTCTGCAATAACACAACGGAAGCTTCTTTTTATCACACCATGAGAGAGAGGCTTCAATTGCAGTCAGTTATCTTCCTCTGCACCACATTTGTGGGGTTTAGGGTCATAAATTAGGATTTAGCCCTTAAAGACAGACTGGAGTATAAATAAAACCCCTGTGCCAACGGTTTTCCCCTGGACTCTGTGAATGTGATGTTGCAATGGTCTGTGAATTCCGTTGCTATCTATAGAATGTGGCTAATAGGAGCTACCCTGAGCAAGTGCCTATTCGTTTATTCTGTGTCTTCCGAAGTAAGCTGGGGGCTCCCCTGTTTGCCTGTCACTGCGGAAGTAGGCAGAATTCTGTGCGGAATCAAGTTGGTCCCAGGGAGTACTGATGATTTCACTGTCTGGAAATTTCAGTGCCTCAAATGTTAGTTCTCATTTTTATTTCTGAGAGGTTCCCCTGATTTCAAGGATCATTTGAAGTATGGTGATTCTTTTGGTTTTAGGATGTTAAGAAAATTGGACATTGAATTTTCACGGTGTCCTTTCCTGTGCATGCTAACTCTGAACTTGCAGGGTATGGGCCTTTGAACAGCAATGGATATAGCTGGAAGATTTTTCTGTGTCTAAAACAATCACTCAGAGACTTAATATTAATTATAATTGTTTGGCCAATGGCTTGGCCTTATTTCTGGTTAGCACTTACATTTAAATTAACCCATTTCTATTAATCTCTGTGTCATTCCGTGGCCTGTGGCCTACTGGTGATGCTCTGACATCTTACTCCGCCGATGGCTGTTGATGTCTCTCTTGAGCCCACCTTCTTTCTCCCTGCATCTCTGCTTGGAAATCCTGCCCGGCTGTATTCTGTCCTGCCATAGGTCAAAGCAGCTTTATTCATTAACCAATAAAATCAGCACCTATTTGTAGCTTACAGAAGGACAGCCCACATCAAGTGGAAGTATTTGCTCTTTTAAGAGCTGCCTTCATGGAGTTTCCCTCCTTCTCCTAGAGAGTAGCAGGGTCAGGGAGCCATTGGTTTGCTCCCTTAGGAAAGACGGTGGCACAGACATCTGGCAGTGGCTGGGCCTCTTCCTGCAGTGGCTTGCAGCATGCTTTCCTCTAAGTGTCCTGACTCCTCAGAGGCTGCTGCACACACCTACTCTCATTCAAAGCACAAAAAAGGGAAAGTGGGTGGGGAATTTTGTGGAAATAAACATCATTTGAAAACATTCTGCCAAAACGAGGAAGAGGCGACGGGAAAGCGTAAGGTGAGCTGGGCTTCTGTGATGAAGAGACTTAGGCTCTGGCGGTGAAAGAGCCCTTCAGTGAATCCTATGGTATCCATCCTGTCTCCTGGAGCTGATACTGAGACCCTATTATGTGCTGGACCTCATACTGGCTTCAGAGAAACCAAAGATGACTAAAATATTGTGTCTACCACAGAATAACAGTACACGATTAAGCAAAATGTATGGTGCCATTGTAATAAATTGGAAATGGATGAGCTTTCCCTGACTGATGGCAGAAGGTGGTGGGGGTGGGGGGACTACAAAGATGTGACCTTTGACTCTCCCAAGAAGCATTTAATACCAGAATACTAAGTTCAACCTGGAAGGTAGCTCCTTGCATTTGGTGTCCTGTTTCACCGTATCCTGGGGTCTGACCCATACCTTCCAATGGGAAAAAGAAGCCACATAGTCACTGTGAGCTTTAAATGACAAGTTGTTTGGAAAAGGCTTGACTTGGGGCTGTGCACGTAGCAACACATCTATGAATGTGTGATGTTACACGGTACTACTGCCTATTGTTTACTGTCCCCATTGAAAGATGTGGAGAAAATTGTCCACAGGGAACGTGGGTAGGGACCAGAGAAGGGATGGAGCAGGTCAAGAGGCTAAATGGAAGACCCATGGATGACGGTAAGGATAGAAAACTTCCTACAGAAATAAAAACAGGGCTTAACCCTCTTCCTCTTTGATTTCTTTTCTTTCCTTTTTGGCGGGGTAAGGATGTAGCAAAATGCAAGCTCCCCCTGAGGATGCCTCAATAAATTAAAAAGATGATTTGGTCCAAGTTATTTTAGTAGCTATCCCCAGGAGGGCGTGCTGAGTGCACACGCGGTGCAGTTGTTCAGAGTGGGTTTGCTTTCACAAATGCAGCTTTTCCCCTGATGGAAATCAGGCAGGTTGGATATAAGTCGCAACCAAAAGGTTTCAGGCATGTGCCAGGCAGATGTGGGTGGCAGCAGTGTTGGTGTGCTTTATGCGACTTTAATGGCTTTGACCTGGAATTGCCTCCCCTCTCCCTTTAAATCGGGACCCTGTTAGCGAGTGGTTTTTTTTTTTTTCAGCCTTGGCTGCACATTAGAATCTCCTGGAGGACTGAAAAATATTGGTGACTGTATTTACACATGTATATGGTTTGAGTGATGCCCCAGTTTTCTTTAAACATCCCCTCTCCACACACAATAGCACCAGATAATCTTAATGCAAAGCCAAGTTTTCTAATCAAAGTCTTATGGATTCAAAGCATCGCCTGCGCTATGGGTTAGGATGACCTTGATCGAACTTAGTGACTGTACTAGTTACTTTTCTTGTTGGTACGACAAAGCACATGTTACAAGTAATGCAAGGCTCACAGTTCCAGAAGTCAAGGCAGGAGGAGCTAGCGGAATCTAGGCACGTTGTATCCACAGTCATGACTCAGCTTTATATGCAATCCAGAATCCAAGTCCAAGGCATGGTGCTACTCAATTTAGGGTAGGTCGTCTCCATCTCAGTTAACCTAGGTAAGATAATGCCTCATAGGAGTGTTTGGAAGCTTTCTTCCTAAGTGTCCTGGCCAGTGTTTACTTACTGTCTCTCTCCACCCTTGGGTGTCTCCTATCTGTGGCTGGTTGAATCTACAGCTGCAGAAGTGCTGACAATGTGTTTCCTCCTGAAGGTTCAGGCTCACTTGCGCTGATTCTCTGTCCTCAGTCAGTGCAAGCTTCACAACTCAGAGGTAGCTATCAATAAGAATAATTTACGTGCCTTTGAGTCTTGTCTTTGGCAGCTACCGTATTCTTGGTCTGTCTGTGTCTCTGGTTGTTTTGAGTGTTCTTGTCCTTGGACACTGAAGACCCTAGCTTTGACACTTGGGATTGCCCTGCGGACTCCTCTTCTTATGCTGTGATACTTGGACACTATAAGTAGAACATCATGTCCTTCACAACCCCTTTGGTAGATAGGTCTTCCATTCCTGTGTGACCTCCAGAAACTCAAGGCATCAAACAAAGCCTAAGGCAATTCAGTCACTGAAATTGGTTCCTTTGAGGAGCGTCAAATGGTACCTGTTCTCCAATAAAAAAAAGTTAAATCAATGTGAATTACTCTTGGCCAAAAATACAACTGCTAGTCTTACAGAACGGAAAGCTGGAGTTTTTGATTCTAGGTTGAGTACCCCGGGCAATTCTGATTTCTAGGCTGAAATCTGGGCAGTCTTACAGTTTGTAGTGTGATGCCCAGGGGCTGAAGATTAGAAGTGTTCTTCCAGGCTTCCAAGCTTCAGGAACTGGCACTCTTCCAGGTAGGATTGTTTGAATGGTTAAGGGAAGAGCAATGGTAGGGGGAAAGGTGAAAGGTGATAGTAGGACTCCCTAACCATTGAGGATAACAGATTACTACCTGAGAGGGAGGACCCGTGCTTCCCCCATATACATCCGGTTTGCACATCACAAGATTTTTTTTTTAAAAATTCTTGTACTCTACAGATGAAGAAAATACCAGTCCTAAAAATGTAAGTTTAGATATACACTTATCCTCCTATGTCTGGCAAAACATCTAATAAAATTCCGCTTAAACTTGTCACAAATGGAAAGTTTGAAAAGTTATGCAGGAAGCCAGCACACAGAGTTGATGCTTATATGTATGAGAGGAGCCTCTGAAGCAACGGATTGAGTAATATCACTAAGTTAAGAGGTAGCTGTAAGGATGTTAGAGAAGTGGCTCAGCCACTGAGAGCCTGGCTGTTCTTGCAGAGGACCTGAGTTCAATTCCCAGCATGTCAGGTGACTCACAACCATCAGTCAGGTGAACTCCAGTTTCAGGGGATCCAGTACCTTCTTTTGACCTCTGAGGACACCCACATACAGATGGCATGCACACATGCACACATACTCACACACACCTATGCGCGTGCTTGTTCGCGTGCACACACATACACACACCACACAGACTTTTTTTTTTTAAAAAGGTGGCTGCGGAGACAACCTTCTCCCAGCTCAAGTGTGTTGTAAATGAAAGTGCCCACAGGGTATCCATGGTTCAGAAGGCTTTGTACACTCAGTCCATTCTATCAGGAGTGGTTTCATAACTCAAGCCAATTAATCGTGAGGGAAGAATATAAGGGTTCTCTACTCCCTATGGAAAAACCACCCATCTTGCTCCTTCAGAAAGTGGGCATGAATACGTTACCACTGCAAAAGGATGAGGAACATGAAGGCGCCCCTCCTTTTTTTCTTCTGAAGCACCCCACACTCTTTGGAAGGGCAGGATGACTGGGAAGCGGTTAAATAAACAGCACTACCAGGGCGATGCCAGGAGAGCGTCTTGGAGGGTCAGCTGTTTATTTCACTGAGAGATCCTGAAGGGTCTGCAGGGGGCTCTTGCAGAAGTCAGGACCTCAATGTAATATACAAGCATTGATTCTGATATTTCCCTTGATAACCGTGCTCGACCATATTGGGGTCGTAAGTCAGCAAGGTTCATTGGCTGTGGCAATGCTCACTGTCACCAGCAATAAGTACAAAGGACTTGCTTTAAAAGCTGCCTTATAAAACTTTAAGGAAAGTTGGATTGCTTAAGTGAACTTGCAGGGCTCTGGTGGGGCCAAGCAGACCTTAGTTGTCTACTTATATTAATTTCACAGAGTTTAAAGGGTCAAGAAAAGCGGCTGGTGAAGCTTACTAATTTATGAAAGGCTGACTCTTGCCTGTCTCGCGCTCTCTCTCTTTCTCTTTGACCATGCTTCCTTCTCTTTTTAGAAAATTTAATATAAATTAAAACTTACCAGACAACAGTGCCCTAAAGGATTAAGTATAAAGTTCACAACGGGACTGGGACTGGAAGGATCCAAAGATGCTCTATATTTTCCCTGGTGCACTTTCATTTGAGGTGGTGTTTGAACAAATGAACTGCACAGTGGACATAAAACATGAGAGGAAAAAGCAATTAGAAGCACATCACAGTTAGTCAAGGATTAGGATGGTTAAAAAAAAAACTAAGACGTACTCGTGTCTGAGGAGTTCGCTTCTTTCCTTAAGAAAGGGCAGCGTGCAACGGGGGTGTCTTCCTACTCTCAAGTGGGGGCCGAGTGCTTGTGAACTCATGACTGTGTGTGCCAGGCAATGTCTGACTGCCGGGGCCTCACTCCGCTGAAGCAGGAGTCAGGGAAGGAGAGCATTCCATAGAAACTAAAGAGGAGCTCTTGGGTGCGGGATGGTCTCTCCTGGCTTGTTTGCTTTGAAATAAAGGAAGGAAGGGCAGAAAAATGTAACTATTAGGGTTTTTAGACAATCATTCCTCATTTAGTCTTCACAAAAGCTTCGGCTGTAAATAACCAGGATTCAAATTAGTGACAGACTGCTAGATGGCAAGAAAAAAAAAAGCCAGTAGAGCGTCACAAAAAGAGAAGAAAGATGTCAACTGGTCTGCCAGGTTTCTCCTTAGGGCAGTCAAGATCTGTGCAGCTTGGAATGAAAGGCGAAGTCCCTAGATGGAAGTCTTATGAAGAAGGACACAGCAGTTTCTACTACGTTCAAGAGTCAAAGGTTAGATTTCAGACCCCCCCCTCCCTCCCTCCTTCCCTCCCTCTCTCCCTCCCCCCCCTCTCTCTCTGTGTTGGAGTGGGGGTGAGCAAGGAATACACCTTGTTTTTGGGTGAAAACCTGGGAAAGATGTGTCTCCCAAAAGACAGAAAAAAGTAAAATGACAGTAGATTATGTCTCATCTCACTGCAGGATGGATTTAATGCAGCGTTATTTCTGATTGAGTGAGGTGATCAGTATGACTTCCATCTGAAGGAAGGAGGGAAATAGGCTTCATGCAGGAAAGCAACATCACTTGAGTTTGCCAAAAGTTTTAGAAACAGATTCCACTAAGGTAGAAATTCCAGACATATCCAAGCCCAGGAGCACATGTGTGAAAACCAAGAGAAAAACAGCTAAAGAGAACATGTTTAGAGTGGTCCAGATATAGAAACTAGTCAACAGTGTTTTTTTTCTTTATTCCTTTCTTATACAATACATTCTGACTTCAGCCTCCTCCTAGACTCCTCCCCCTCTTCCCCTCTCCCCCAGATCCACTGCTTCTCCATTTCCTTTGGAAAAGAGCAGGTCTTCTGGTGATATCAACTGAACATGGCATGACCATCCTGCCAAAAGCAGTCTACAGATTCAATGCAGTCCCCGTCAAAATTCCAACACAATTCTTTACAGAGCTCAGAAGGACAATACTCCATTTCATTTGAAAAGAAAAAAAAAACCCAGGATAGCTAAATAATCCTGAACAATAAAAGAACGTCTGGACATATCATCATTCATGATCCAGCTGTGATGTGGGAGTGTCATATATCAATCTGTTGATTTCATTGGTTAAATAAACTGCCTTGGCCCTGATAGGTAGGAACATAGGTGGGTGGAATAAACAGAAGAAAATGCTGAGAGGAAGAGGAAGTGAGGTCAGAAAAGCAGGCAGCTCCGCTCAGAGCCAGATGCCTCAGAGAGAGATACCATGCTCCTGTCTAGCGGGCAGATGGGATAGCTCTGCTCTCCGAGGCAGAGGCATGAAGCTCAGAACCAGGATGGATGTAGGCTAGAATCTTCCCGGTAAGTGCACCTTGGGGTGCTTACTCACATGATTAGAAATGGGTTAAGAGGCTGAAACTATGGGCCAAGCAGTGCTTAAATGAATACAGTTTGTGTGTTGTTATTTTGGACATGAGCTAGCAGGCGGCTGGGGTGCTGGGGACACAGCCCTGCCACTCCTAATTTCAACACAGCTGTACTACAGAGCTTTGGTAATAAAGGTCCCATGGTATTGGCATAAAAACTGAGATGCTGATCAATGCAACAGAATCGAAAACCCAGAAATAAATCCACACACCTATGGAACCTGATTTTTGATAAAGAAGCCAGAAATACACAGTGAAAAAAGAGAGCTTCTTTGACAAATGGTGCTGATCTAACTGGATGTCTGCATGTGTAATTTAACAATAATTTTGAATATTTTTTTTGTATAAGGATATGGGGAAAAGAACTGACAGTACAGAGAATCCATCCAAGACGCCAATGTATAAGATAAAATTCCAAAATTGAACAGCCTGTGATCAGGCTCAGCGGGTAAAATGACTTACTGCATGAGCCTACTTACCCGAGTCTAGAACCTACACTGGAAGGAGAGATCTGGATCCTGAGGTTGGTCCTCTGACAGCCATCTGTGTGCCACGTATGCACACCCACTCTCACGCACACATCGTGTCTGTGTGTCAGCCTGGGAGGAACCTGCAGACAACAGCTCTCATCTCAGTTGCTATCAGTTTTGTTTTCTCCAGATGTGTGGTAGTTACAGGATAAAACAAAAGACACATAGACCCAACAGAAGTTTAACAGTCTGACTGGGTAGAAAGGGTACCATCATTTCTCCATCCTGAGGTAGGAGTGCTGGGCCATTTGGGAATTTTATCTGTAGATTTGGAGGAGTTGTCCCTAAAACCAACTTTCTACGTTTAAAAATAATAGTCTAATGGGTGTTAGGCGGCATCTCATTATGGTTTAGATGTGCATTTCTGTAGCTGTTGGTGAATGCAACCTTGTTTCCCATTGGCTACAGCTCTGCCCTAGTTCTCTGCTCATTTCTAAGGGTTTTTTTTTTAAATAAGAGTTCTTTATGTATTATGGATATACATCCCTTATCACACATGTGCTTTGAAAATATTTTCGCCTGTTCTGTGTTTTATCTTTTCCAGCTGTTTCTGATGTTTGATGAATAGATATTTTAAATTTTGATGACAATGACTTTCATATTTTTTTCTTGTTGTTGCCCGTGTCTTTGATAACATGTATAAGAATTCATCACCAAATTCAATGTCATGAGGATTTTCCATATACACTTTCCTAGCAGTTTTGGGATTTTAGCTTTTATGATTATGTCTTTGATTCATTGAATTAAGTTTGTGTGTAGGATAAGGTCAGCATTCAATTTAATTCTTTTGCAGGTCATTCATGTAACCTTGATAATATGACTCCCCTTTCCCCATTGAATGGTTTTAGCATCTTTATGAAGACCGTTTGGTCACTCATGAGGAGGTACATCTCTAGGGCTGATCATTACCCTTCCCACTACTCTATATCTAGTTTTTTGCTAGTACCACATCAATTTGTTACCTTACCTGTGTAATGAGTCTTGATATTAGGACATGTGAAATGTTTATTTTCATGGATGAGACTGATTTCTGCGCTATAGACATAAGTATTCCTGTGATGTTTGAGATGAATGAATTGACAGTAAGAGCTCAGGAAGATGTGTGGGCACTGACGGCAGAGGATGGTGAATCCCCAGCTGTGTGTCTTCTGTGGCTTTTGGAACCATGCAAAGAGAGAGAGATGATCAACTTAAGAAATGGGAGTCAGGTTTCTGTGTCCATAGCAATTTCTGGCTAAGACGAGACAAATGGCTAAAGTATCCTAGGGAAGGGCAATACCATAGCTCCAGAAAATTTAGCTCATCAAAAAAGATGTATTTATTTTTATTTTATGTGCATGGCTATTTTGCCTACATGTGTCTGTGCACCACAAGGGTACCTGGTACCCAAGGAATTCAGATTGATTGCAATATATATATATACATATACATACATATATATATATATATATATATATATATATATATATATATATGTTCTTCACTGAAACAGAACATGGTTTACATCTTTAGGAGGCTTCCTAGCATGGGCATAAACATTCTGGTAATTTTCGGGGGCTTTAGAGTAACTTCTCTTGTTGCTTTGGATAGCCATCACTAACGGTGCTGAACAGAGAATGGTTTCCCTTTCCCATCATTCCTTTGTCTTTGTGGACACTTTATAAGTTAAGTGCTTGTGATCTCATGGCAATGCCTCACTTCCAGGGGGATGCTCAGGCAAAGCAAGAGGTGGACGGGGTGCCATCTGATGGCACATCTGGCCAGCTCCTTTGGTTACCAGAATCTCACAGTGGTATGCCTCCAAATGTTCTAGGTTCATGGTTTTATTTAGACAAACCCGAAGGGAATATTTAACTTGGACACAAATGATTCATGAAAGATTTAAAAAGTTTTAATTTGGAAGCAGAATAGTGAGTACTAAGGGCTGGGGAAAGTACCAGGATGGTTGCAGGGTTAGGGTGAGGGTGCAAGATAGGTGGGTAAGTAAATGCATTATACACATGTATGGGAATATCACACAGAAGCCCATTAATATGTACAAGCAATATGTGGTAAT
This sequence comes from Microtus agrestis, assembly GCA_902806775.1. NCBI lineage: Eukaryota > Metazoa > Chordata > Mammalia > Rodentia > Cricetidae > Microtus > Microtus agrestis. The sequence goes on along the minus strand of CADCXT010002783.1, from coordinate 1,220 downwards.
AAAATGATTCAGCAGTGAAAACGAGCACAAAGTCCTTAGGAGCTAACGTAGCGGTAGCACATACACACATACATTAAAGGCAGACCTTTGGAAGGGAAATGACGGACCTTCTGCCCCAGTGTAGCTAAGGAAACCAAACCCCATTCCACGTTGGATGCTCTTCTCTAGCGGTCCCTTTTCTCCTATGTGTCTTGTTTGTTCATGGTCTTTGCCTTTGCTTCCGAACACAGCTACTTTGATCGAACACTTTGAAATATTGATTACAGAGTCGCCTCCAAATTTCTATCAGCAATGGTTCTCGGGGCTGCTCACTCCAAGGCAACTAATTATTTCTTTCTCTCCTCTAGGGCTGTACAGGTCCTGCAATGTTAGCTTCTCACGTGGACTCCCCACCTTCCCAATGACGGCTGCCAGGCTTGCTTCTGAGGAACGCTATCTACTTTCCATGCTCCCGTTCTCCACTGCTGCATCAGCCTACAGTTGGCCATCACTGGTCAGTTAGGAAGCACGTATCCTGCACTCGGAATGTGTAAGTACATAGTCCGTTTGACACTAGTGGCTCTGGGACATTCTTTGAAGTTCATTTTCCCAAGTACATGCAAGGAATTCTAGAAACATGTGTTTCATTTGTTTGTTTAAATATGTGTCATACGTTTTACATTTTCCAGGTAGATTACAAATGACATTGGAGGGAAAACCTCCAGGAAAAGAAGTCTCTGGCAAGGGACTAATTGACTCAGCAGTGAAAGTTCTGGAGAGGACAGAGCTCAGTTCTCAGTACCCATGTAGTAGCTCCCAGACATATGCAGCTCCAGTTCCAGGATATCTGACACTCACTTATGGCTTCCACAGTTCCCCACACATATGTTCCGCACACAATAGCCATGCATACACCATGTAAGTAAGAGTAAAAATGAAAAATGAGTGTCTATAAAATAAGACAGAAGTGTCAGTTGTTATTACAACCTTCATGATAACATTTAACTTGTGCTTCTTAACTCAAAATATAGGAAGGTACTTTCAAATACTTTCAGATGGGATTTTCCTGTGTATCTAGGCTGGATTTGAACTTCTGGTGTAGCGTAGACTTGTCTCAAACTCATTATCTTCCTGCCGGTGCCTCACTATTGCTGAGATTTCAGGTATGGATCACTATGACTCATTGAAAAAATGACTATTAAAGCATTTCTTTTTTCCCATTTGTCCTAAAAGAACTTTTC
>CADCXT010002782.1:0-85000 GCA_902806775.1 Microtus agrestis | reverse complement strand
GCCACACTTCTGCAAATTGGTTTACAAAATAATTATAAATAGCAAATCGAATTGCCTCTTACAGTTTGAGGCAGAAAGGAAGATGGTGTTAATTTGCTGCACTATTGCTCCATGCATTTCTGGGGCCATTAAAATAAATGTTACATCACAACAGCCCTCAGCATCCTGAGACAGGAAATTCATCACCCCGAAAGTTCCCAATACTATCGTCTACTGTTCACATCATATCAGCTTCATTTTGAGCCTCTCTGATCATGGAGACCATGAGTTTTGTGTCAATGGAGTTTGGACTGACAAACAAAGCATGTAATTCTGAGACTATGGGTTCCTGGGTCCCCATTAGTATGAGGTAATCAAGTCTCTGCTCTTGAAGCAAAATTAAAAATCAAGAGATGATGTTCCTCTTTTCATTTCCTCTGGGTCTATGATGTTTAGAATTAAACTGCTAGCTTTAATGATGAATGGGCCTAATTAGAAATAGAAATCTCATGTTAGAATCTCCTATTGCTCCCCTTTCTCTTAACTCTAATACCTCTTTTCCTAAGAAGTGAAGTGACAGAAGTGCCCATGATGGAGCCAGAACTTGGTGGGAAGACTACATGCCTAATGTGATCCCAAGATACATCAGGTAAAGTATACAGAATTTTCCACTTTTAACAAGGGTTGTTGAAGCCCAGTTGCACAAAGTGACTGACCCCAAATCACAGACCCTATTACCTAAGCCAGTGTTTGCCCCATTTGTGTCCTTTTAATGTTGGCCAAGTTAATGGTTTGCACAATGTGTTTCAAAACACATTGGATTGGCAAACAAAGTACATGTACAGTACTGAACTGACTCCATTGAAAAGTCCCATAGCTCTCAGGCATACAGTCAGAACTCAGGAGGCACAATGTGCTGCTATAGAAATCCATGATGAGCCTGGAGCTCAGGCTGAGAGGTGGGTCCAAGGGTTGCTTTTCCATCACTGATACAAAACATCTGACAAATGCAAAGAAGAAGGGAGGGCTTTATCCTGACTCAGTTAAGAAGGGCAGAACACGTCCTGGTGGGGAAGGACTGGCAGAGTCCACAGTTCCAGGGGTGTGGTTAGGGTTTCTCACATCTGGGCAGAACAGGAAAAAGAGGAGAGAATGGTGGCGCTCTGCTTTTCCTTTTCATGCATCTGGAGACCCAAGCCGCAGGCTACTGCAACCCACATTCAAGATGGCTCTCCCAGCCTTAGTCTAATGTCTCAGGAAACACAGATCAACCCAGAGGTGTGCATCTAGGCTAGCTGACAAGGAGAATGAACTACAGCGAGTAGTAAGAGCTCTTAGGAAGGGCTGGGGATACAACGGGGCCTATGTGATATCTTGCCCAAGTCGCATGCATTTAAGGATGAGGCTTCATAGAGGAAGAAGTGTTTAGTAATTATTATTCATAGTTGTGTGCTCATGGGCTCTTTAGTAGGAATGTGCTCTACTATACTACTCATCTTAAAAGTAACTAAGGAAATAGATAACTGCTCGTATAAAACTCCAAGAACATGGAGCTGCCAATCGCTTACTTTGTTCTGAAATCCACATGGCAATAGCTGCAAAGAACCTGGGATCCAGAAGACAGAAATCATCTATTTTCCTGGCCTTGAATTGGATCCTTAAAAATGAACTGGAAGAAACATCTAAAAACACACTTTATAGAAATAAACTCATGACACAATACCACCGGACCAGTCTGTGAAGACAACGTCAACAGAAGTGTGGGGAAGCCCAGGTCAGTTGGGAAAACATGAGTTATCTGTGACTCTGGAGGATGTAAGCTTCTGCGGGAAAGCCCAGAGGTCCTGCTCTCCAAAACTGAACCCCAGCTTTGCAGCTTTAGATCACTACTGTCCTGTATACAACATTTTATAAAATGTAAATATCAGAGTTAGGGGGGAAAAGCGCTCATGAATGGAGAATAGCAATCAGTACATAGCTATGGGCATCTGAACTGGGCTTCTGAAAAAGGAGACAGCAGAAGTCAGGAGAGAGACTTCCCCAGCAGCAGCCATCACCAATGGATACAGTCTCTGGGCTCCTCCCCTCCCCCACTCATACCCAAGGCTGGAAAAAACTCAGTTGTCAGCACGCTGTCACCAACATCTAGAGTACCAAGCTTCGGATGCTGATAAAAATAAACTGTGTGCACAAGCCAGAGTTATTAACACATTTAGGATGCTGGGGGAAAGCTTTCTCCTATTTGCATATGTCGATGACAACAAGAGTAAGCCCTTTGTGTGGTGCTCCAGGGTCCTAAGAAACCCAAGGGGGCCTAAGAAAGGAAGAGAAAAATCCGGGCTCAGTGACAAGCCTAAGTATCTCTCTCCAGCTATCTCTTTCTCTTTGTTTGATCCCTCCCCACCCACACATATACTTAGACACACATGGACACATTCACCCACGTCTTGGGTCTCTTCATATGATAAAGGTTAATAGAATCTAGCCTCTACCTTGCTTCTGTGACCAGTGAGCTTCCCAAATTCCAACTCCACCCCATCTCTCACACTGGTAACTGAGACCAGGGCCTCACATATACTAGGCAAGTGCTCCAACAACTGAGTGATGTACTTAGCAATTAATATATTTTAGTAGGATGATAATATCTATGCAACTCATATCTAGATTAAAAAAATAGAACATGACCAGCACTCAGATGCAAATACTTTGCTCCAGTGTTGTGAACTTCTCAGTTATAGAGGCATGGATTAATTTTGATAGATAATGTGCTTCCTGTAAATTTATCTCTGTCTCTGACTTCTTTTATTGTCAAACTAATGATCTTCTTGGCTTCATGCAGTTGTTGCTTATTTAATTCACTGCTGTATTTGTGGTATCATTGTAAAACTGCAAATACTCATTCAAATAATGGCAGACATTAGCAAATTGTCTTTTTTTGTCTCTTACTACATGGTGCTTCTGTGACTATTCATAAACATTTTTTGTAAAAACATGTATTTCTGAATGGAAAGATCTCCCATGCTCTTGGGTAGGTAGGATCAACATAATAAAAATGATAATCCTACCAAAAACAATCTACAGATTCAATGCAATCCCCATCAAAATCCCAACACAATTTTTCACAAAAAAACAATACTCAAATACCTCGAAAGAATAATACTCAACTTCATAAAAGCCAGCATAGCCAAAACAATCCTGTATAATAAAGGAACTTTCAGAGGCACCACCATCTCTGACATCAAGCTCTATTATAGAGCTACAGTAATGAAAACAGCTTGGTATTGGCATAAAAATAGACAGGTTGACCAATGGAATCTAATTGAAGACCTAGATATTAATCCACACATCTATGAACACCTGACTTTTGACAAAGAAACTAAAATTATACAATGGAAAAAAGAAATCATCTTCGACAAATGGTACTGGCATAACTGAATGTCAACATGTAGCAAAAAATGCAAATAGATCCATATGTTTCCTCATGCACAAAATTCAAGTCCAAATGGAATGAAGACTCAATATAATTCTCACCACACTGACCTGATAGAAGAGAAAGTGAGAAGTAGCCTTTAATTGCATGGGTACAAAAGACCACTTCCTAAATATAAAACCAGTAGCACAGACAGTGAGAGCAACAATAAATAAATTGGACCTCCTGAAACTGAAAAGTTTCTGTAAAGTAAAGGACAGAGTCAATAAGAGAAAAAGGCAGCCTACTGAATGGGAAAAGATCTTCACCAACCCCACATCAGACAGGGGACTGATCTCCAAAATATATAAAGAATTCAAGAAATTAGACCTCAAAATTCCAAATAGTCCAATTAAAAATGGGGTACAGAGCTAAACAGAGAATTCTCAACAGAAGAATCTCAAATGATCAAAAGACACTTAAGGAAATGTTCAACATCCTTAGCCATCAGAGAAATGCAAATCAAAACAACTTTGAGAAACCATCTTACATATGTCAGAGTGGCTAATATCAAAAACACCAATAATAGTTTATGCTGGAGAGGATGTGGAGTAAGGGGAACTCTCATACATTGCTGATGGGAAATGCTGTGACAGTTGTGTGACTGGAGCAGACTGTGGGGCCACTGGCAGTGGCACCAGGATTTATCCCTACTGCTTGTACTGGCTTTTTGGGAACCCATTCTCTCTGGATGAATATCTTGCTCAGCCTAGATATAGAAGGGAGGGCCTTGGACCTTCCCCAAAGCAGTGTGCCTTACCCTCTCTGAGGAACAAATGGGGGTGGGGTGGAGGGGTGGGGATGATGAAAGAGATGGGAGGAGGGGAGGGAGTGGGAACTAGGATTGGTATATAAAATGAAAGAAGATAGTTTGTTTTCTTTTTTAAAAAAATGAAATGAAAAAAGATACTGAAAAAAACATGTATTTCTGGTATATGTTTAATGAAGAAACACTACTGGTTCTTTGGGGAGGCAGAAAACCTATGCAGAGCTTTACCATCCAGCTTTACACCAGAGAGAGCTGAAGTTACTCTGTAGCCCCTCCTGGCGTCTTCCATCTCAGCCATTCCTGAGGCTATGGTCTTATCAGGTGTTTGCTTTGTTTTCTGTACAAGTGACTATTGAGTTGACTCCTTTATTCCTTATTAACTTTATTATTTTGTTAATGTGAGTGTGTTGTGTGTGGGGGCACCCAAGTGTGGCAGTTGCTTTTGTCTATGTGTACCTAAGTGTGGCTGTGTGGAAGACGGGCAAAAGAAAAAGAAGATCAAGTGTCTTCCGTTCTCTTTCTCCAGTTATTTCATTTGTTTGTTTGTTTATCTGCCTTAGTTAGGGTTTCTATTGCTGTGAAGTGACACCATGACCACAGAAACTGTAATAAAAGAAAGCATGTAATTGGGGCTGGCTTACAGTTTTAGAGGTTTAGTTCACTATCATCACGGAGGGAAGCAAGGCCACATGCAAGCAGACATGGTGCTGGAGAGGCTGCTGAGAGTTCTACATCTTGATCCACAGGTCACAGAAAGTGAACTGTCTCATTGGGCCTAGCTTAAGCATATTTGTGAGACCCCAAAGCCAGCCTCCGTGGTGACACACTTCCTCCAACAAAGCCACCTCTACTCCAACAAGGCCACAAATCCTAATAGTGCCTCTTCCTACGGGCCAAGCATTCAAGCACACAAGTCCATGGGATCCATACCTACTCAGACCACCACAGAGGTCAGAGGACAGCTTGCAAGAGTCTCAATTCTCTCCTACCATGTGAGTTCTGGGGATCAAACTCAGATCACCAGTCTTTGTGGCAAGTGGCAAGTGCCTTTACCCACTGAGTCACCTCCCCTGCCCCTCTTCACTTAATTTTTTTTTTTAGACAGAATCTCTCGTTGAACCAGGAGCTTACTGGTTGAGTAGGCTGGACAGTCAGTGAGCTCCAGGAGTTCACCTGTCTCTTCCTCAACTCCCCGGCACTGAAGCTCCAGGTGCCTGCTGTCGCTCCTGGCTTTTACTTAGAAAATAAAGCTCTGCACAGCATATTTGGGAACAAATTGGTTGGTCTAAAGGATTTGGACCAAAAAAAATAATTTATACTACCGACTTCCTCATTATAGCCATCAATATGTCAGCGATTATAAAGTGAATTTAAATATTATTGCATAACACTAAAGAAACTTAAAATCAGCACAGATCAAATTACAAAACATACTGTTATGTGTAGGAAGGATTCAAGTCCAGAAAAATGAAAAACGTGAATAAACATTCTGCATCTTAGAACTGACAATAGATGGAACGTAATAGCAGCTAATCTTTAAAGACATAGGCCTGAGACCCACAGTGCCCTTCACTCATGTCTCCCATATTAAACGCATGCACCTCTGTATTTGAACTCTTTCTGGACTCTTTTCCTTACAGCTGTCTTCCAGAGGTCTGACCATTGCCATCCCTGCCACATGCTGGAACATGACCACAGTGTTTCCTGTTCACGTTTCCAGCTGCAGAAAGGCCTCAACGGTGCTTGTCTGCCATTGCTACTGCTGGCCAAGTCAGGGAGAGCCAATACCCTCGGAGCCCTGGCAATTGTTTTTAAGAGACCAGAGCTGTAGAGTTTTCAGGAAGCTGTGCCGGGTAGGGAGGGAAGTGGGAAGTAGCAACAGACATCGTGCACTAGAGGGTGCCAAAGTCCTGAGCAAGGAGTCTAGCCAGGAAGAATTTGTCTTCACCTTGAAGCCTCAAGAGAGGCACGATCAAGGAGTCTTGCGTCTTAGAGCTGAACTGGAAGGGGGCCATCAGCACTTTTGCTATCAGAGGGATGATTCCAAAACATTGAGCAGAGAAAGATCCATGCTGGTGCTAGAAGCTTTCAAAGGCAAGGCCTCTGTGATTTTATTTTAATGACTATCCTAACAGCTACCTGTTTGTACAGTGTCTTGGAATTATACATGCAGCTGTAAACATATTAAATCCTCCCAGCACGTCTAACGGGCTATTCACAGTTTATCAACAACCTAGGAGGAGTTAGGGAAGTTTAGGATTGTAAAGCTAGCAAGTGGCAGGACTGGGCTCAAATCCCAGAATCCAGCATGCAGATATGCATGACTCTGCCTCCATCACAGGCCAGTGTTGCATGGAGAGAACCGTTGTCATTTCTCTTTGCAGAAGGAAGCTGTGCTCCCCAGGCCTCCATGCTAAGCAACAGTGATGTTTAACCCCGTATGACTAAAAAGTGCCCCAGTGCTCTCTCGAATCCGGCCCCACCCCTCACAGCAACTCTAGACTGTTTTTTTTTCAATGTATCTGCATGCTCATTTTCCCCTAGTTTTGATCCTGTTATGAGGTTTTAACTAAATATACCTCCCCAACAAATGGGTCCTGTGGGCCAGAGTTCTAAACCCACAGCTGACAAAGGTGCTTCTTGGATTTCCGATGGCTTGGTGTCTCTATGTCGTGTTCCTAAGCCGTGGTGAAAGAACTGAAGGAGATCTGGAAGGTGAGGTTGGGTGACCTGGCCCTGCATTTGAACTAATTCTTTTCACAAAATGCCAGCCCCGCTGACACGGGGTTTTAGAACAGCAACTGGGTTTTACAAGAACCAGACAAGGTCAGACTCTGGGATTGTTATGGTAAAAACAAACAAACAAAACAACAACAAAGCCCCCAGTGTATTTAAATATTCCCTCTTGTCTTCCTTTAGTATTGGAAAATTCTTAAATATATTCACTACTAATGAGGTTCGGGTTATTTTTAATCTGATTCCCCTTTCTGGTTCCCACAACAACTTTTTCAGTGAAGGTTTCAGACCTCACTTCAACGTTTCCTCATTTTGGGGAGACAGAGAACCCCTCCTTAAGATAGCTATGAGAGTTAATATTGCTTGACAACTTGACAGGAATCACCTTGGAGGCAAACCTCTGGGCACATCTATGGGGCAGTCTGTAGACTGAACTGATAGAGGTGTGGCCTACCCTAAATATGGGTGGCATGACTAAGCGGGCTGAAGTCCTAGGCTGCATGAAAAGAAGAAAGCTGGGTAAACCACAGCATCCATCTCTCTGCATCCTGACTGTGGGCACAATGTGACCAGCCACCCCAAGATTTGCTGCCGTGACCCCGCTGCCACCATAATGAACTGTCTTGGCAAACTGTGATCCAAAATAAACCTTCCCTTTATTCACTTTCTCTTATCAGGTATTTTGCAACAGCAACAGGGAAAGTAATTGATATTAAGACGCTTTCTAAAAAAAGCTACCGGTGCATTAGATTATGGTAAATTAAATCATATTTTCAGGGTACTTGCAAGGGAACATTCTGCTACAAGGAACCTTATGATTATAAAGTGAAGGAGACTTCTTTCTATTTATCCGGAAGTTCCAGTCTATACACAGGCTTTTCTTAAGATGTTTGGTCTGAGTAGACTCTTTGTGGACACCTTAGCTCTAGAAAAAAAGCCAATTGCTTCTGTGACAGGAGTATAAGACAATGACAAAGCGTGAGAGCTGCTAAATGTGGGTGCTTTGAAATCAGATGGCTTCCACCCCAACCCTAGATCCTCTCCTTGTCTGCCATGAAAAGCTAACCAAGGGTCTCCATTTCCTTGTCTATAGAATAGGAGGAAGATAGGCTGTACCCCTGAAGTGGTTGCTCAGAAGTGAGTACATTTACATATGTAAAGCAATTTCAACAACGCTAACACTGAACACTGAATAAATTATATATAATTATATATGCCTATAATATATATGCATGCTATTAGTCACCTTTAGAGCGACAGTCACAATTTTTATTCCACATTTTTCTAGAAGAAGGAGATGGTGGACAGTACCTTGAGGCTGCTGCCCTTAGAAGGTACAAACAGAATCTGAAATAAAAAGAAGCGGCTTCTCCAAATGCCTGGGCATAGCATTTCTCCCAGGCGTCCTGCTGTGGCGCTGAACCCAGGCGAGGGCTGGCAAGGCAAGGCTGCACGATGTTTTTCAGCAGCGAGGTCAGGCTTCACAAGCTGCCTGAGTCGTAAGGCCATTCCAGAGATGCTTAGAAAAGAAGTGCTACTGGCCATACCTGCTGCTGGATGGCCAAGTCTCCCCTCAAGACACCACATCCACAAGCTCCACCCCCAACTCCTGTGGTCGAAACTGGTGGCCAGTGATCAAATGAAACTGCTTCCTGAAAACACTCCAGGTTTCTGAAATATGACAGTCAGCCATCCTAGGAAAGGTCAGAATTGGACCCCCTCTACCCCCATTGCACCTCATCTTCCTCCTTACGGTCCCAGTTTTAACACAGAGCTGAGGATAGCAACTCGGTTGTAACCAGGACCTTTCCTACTGCTCAGAGAACTGGTAGCCAGATCTCAAGACTGAAGACAGAATGGGTAGATTGTAAACATGGCCTCCAGTTATGGCAGACACCCAGGTTAATTATAATAGAGCCAACCCTGTCTTGTAAATACCAACAGCTAGCTGAGTACCTATATTTAACCAGTTTAAAGTCTGAAGGACTAGAGAGAGAGACTGTGGAAATCATTGACATCAGCTTGTAGGCTACCTCCAAACTGAGAAACCAATAGTTGAACCGTGGGTACCAATGGGGATTGAAGTTTCCTCATCCTTAGGTTGGATATCACCAGGGAGAGACTTGTTTTGCCTCTGAGACGATCTGGAAGGAAGAAATACGACATAAGATAGGGTGAGGTGGAGGTGTCACATTCTATGCACCCACTCTTGGTGTCAGCAGCATGTGTAAGTTTTAACAACCGTCCAGAGTCTCACAGATTTATAGAATGTATTTGTCATCTCACCGCAACCCCCAACCTCATCTCTCACCCTCTCCCACTGAAACTCTTCTTCTCAGGGAATCCCTTTACTTTCATGGTGTGTGTGTGTGTGTGTGTGTGTGTGTGTGTGTGTGTGAGAGAGAGAGAGAGAGAGAGAGAGAGAGAGAGAGAGATTCATTTAGCTTGAGTTTCTAGCATGAGTTTGGGTGGCAAGGGCATCCATCAGTAGAGCAAGGGCAATACATCACTAGCTATACCACTGAAAAAAATAAAAATAAGACTCTCCTCTCTGAACAACTGTTAATTTCTATTAGTCCCTCAGGAAGGGGTGATGCTCCCATAACCCCTCCCCCATCCAAGAAGAAATGCTGATGGGTCCAGTCTTGGGTGGGTCTCGTGCAGGGAGCCACAGCTGCAATGAGAGCGTGAGTGCCTGATTATGTCGTTTCAGAGCGTGATTCCTTTCTTTGTCCCTGTGTATCTCCTGGCTCCTATGTTCTTTCTGCTTCCTTTTCCATCACGTTCCCGGAGCCTTGAACAGAGTGCTACAGCTGTTCCGTTTAAGTCAGAGCATTTCACCCTCCCTTGTTTTCAGCACTTTGGCCGGTTGTAACTTCCCGCATTAATAGCAGACGAAAATAGTAAGATGCACCAACGGTAAAGACAGGGAACGGCACTGACCTATCGGTGTCAATAGAAATGTTCCAAGGGCAGCATCACCGTTCATCACAAACAGTGGTAGGTTCCCCGCTGGAACCTACGAACTTCCCAGTACTGAGCTCGTGACCAGATCCCTTTCTTCTGGAACAGGTCGCTCCCATACCAATGTTAGCCCTATAACACTAGAATGCAAGTCATGCCTGGTGGGTCATTACAGCAGCTCTCAGGATCCACAGCTAGGTAAGACTGATAATGGCTTTTACTCCTCAGCAGCCTGTGAAGCTCCTCTGGCAGTATGAAAGCTAACTAGTGGGAAGGAACAAGTTTACCTACAATTTCATTTCTCTGTGCCTCTTAACCAAACCGCACATTGTCTTCATCAGTACAGTTTACCATCAGGTTCTGGTGGGTAAGCAAAAGGAATGACAATAGTATATGTTCTGATTTTATACCTTTTTGTATATCCCCTAATGTTGGCTACCTTTCTCTCCTCTGTTGTTTTCCATGTTCTCCGATCTGCCTTTTTACTTAGTTCTTTCTGGCCCTAGTGTTTACCCTCCAGTTTCATGCCCAGTGTACTCTACTATCCCCAGTTCCTTCCCCACCCCTCGTCCCCTACTGGCCTTCTTCTGTTCTGGCTTTTACTACTGCTCATAATTAAATACACTATTCTAAAACTTGGTGTTAATGAGTACACATATAAGGGGAACATGTAGCATCTATCTGTGTCTGAGTTACCTCACTCAGTACAATATTTTCCAAATCCATTCCCTTTCCCGCAGATTTCACAATTCCATCCTTCTTTACCACTGAGTAAAATTCCGTTGTGTACGTGTACCACCTTTTCCGTTATCCGTTCATCCACGGATGGGTTCTTAGGCGGGTTCTATTTCTTTGCTGTTGCAAACATAGCCACACGAACACAGAAGTGCAGGCACGTTTTGTAGAGTATAGGGTCTTCTGGGCTCGTGCTCAGGAATTGCATTACGAGATTATATGGCAGTTCTATTTTTAGCTGTTTGAGGAACTTCCCCATTGATTTCCACAATGGCTGTACCAGTTGACACTCCCACCAACAATGAACATGAGGTCCCCTTTCCCACACACACTTGCCAGCATTTGGAGTCATATTTTTTGGTAATAACTGTTCTTACTTGAGTAAGATTTAAAAAAAAATCAAAGTAATTTTAATTTGCATTTCCCTGATGGCTATATACTTTTAACACTTTAAAAAGTATTTTAGCCACTGTTCTTTAGCCATTTGAACTCCCTTTCAGTCCCACAGCCCATCACTAATAAAGCCTCTTAGTTTCTTGACCTTCAGTTTTTAAAGTTTTTTATGTATTCTAAACCCTATCCCTCTGTAAGTGCAGCTGGCAAAGATGCTCTCCCATTCTATAGGCTGTTTCTTCACTTGAGTGACAGCTTCTTTCATGGTTCACAATCTTTTTCAATCTCACGAGCTCTCATGTAACCATTGTCTTTATTTCCCTAGTGGCTAGCATCTTGTTCAAAAAGTCCTAGCCCGTGTCTACGTGAGTATGGTTAAGGGTACTCTCTCCTTTATCTGATATCAGTTTGGGGGCCTTGGGTCTTTGGTTAATTTGGAGTTGATTTTTGTGCAGAGTAGAGCTAAGAATCAGGTTTTATTCTTCCTTGTGCACATATTCCGTTTCCCCAGTACCATTTATCAGAAAGGCTGTCTTCTTTCTAATGAGTAGCTTTGGCTTCTTTATCAAAAGTTAGGTGGTTATGATTTACATGCTCTTACCTTTGAGGTCTCTGTTCTATCCCCTTGACCAATGTCTCTATTTCTGTGCCTGCACAGTGATCTTTTTCTTATAACTATGTCTCTACAATGCAACAAGAAATCAGGTATTGTACTACTGCAGCGGCATTCACAGTGTGCAGGATTGATTTGGCTATCCAAGGCCTTTTGTGCTTCCATATGAACTTTTCATTTTTTTCTATTTCTGTGAAGAATCGAATTCTCATTTTGATTGGGATTGCACTGAATTTGTAGATTGCTTTGGGAGGGTGGCCATTTTCACACCACTAATCCTGCTATTCCACGAGCATTAAGGCCTTTCTAGACTCTAAAGTCTTCTTTAATCTCTTTCTTCAGTGCATTTTTTCATTGTAAAGATGTTTAACTTCCTTTATTAAGTCTATTCAAAGGTATTTTTATTATGAATGGGATTGCTTCCCTGTTTTCTTTCTTAATACTAAGAAATTTGCCATTGGTATTTTAAGATGCTATTGATTTTTGTACGCTGATTCTGTAACCTGCTACTTTGCTGGAGGTGTTTATCAACCGCAAAGGTTTTCTGCAGTAGTCATAAGAGTCTCTTCTGTATAGAATCCTGTCATATGAAAATAAGTACGCTTTAATTTCTTGGTGTTCCTTTTATTCCCTTGTCTTGTTGCTCTAGCTAAATCCCAGGTACTACAGGAACAGGCATAAGGAGAGTGAGCATTCTAATCTTGTTCCTGACCTTAGTGGATATGTTTTGAGTTTTTCTGCGTTTGGCATGATGGTCCATGTAGCCTTGTCACATATAACCTTTATTGAATTAAGATATAGCTCCTCCATTCCTAGTCTCTCTGAGACTTTTAAAAGTAAAGTTTATTTTTTACACATTCTTTAAACATTTTATATAATGTATTTTGATCATATCCACTCCCTACTCCTTCCCCTAACTCTCCCAGATTCAGGCTTCTCCCCCTATTTCTAGCTTTGTGTCTTCTTCATTATTAGATTACCAAATCCAGTTTATTCTGGCCATATACTGATAGGGTCATCCACTGGGTCATGGCCAGCCTTCCAGAGGCCACGCCCTTAGAGGAAACTGAATCGCCAGTATGATATTTGATCCTGTCAAATGTCTTTCTACATCCATTAAGACAACTACGTGGTTTCTATCCTTGAGACTATTTATGTGATGGGCTGCATCTAATGATTCATGTATGTTGAGTCAGGAGATACATGTGAGTTTTTCTGCAGGCTAAGCAGATGCTTCAAAAGGATTAATTATAGTGTAAGACATCTTGCTGCTACCCTGACTAAGAGGGTTGAGCTACAGAGGAAGGTGTTCGAGGAGCTAGAAAGTCGGAGTGTTTAGAAATGATCAAATTAGATGTAGTATCTTATGGTGGAAAGGCAAAAACTGGACAGCACCTCCTCCATCCCTCCTCAAAGCCTGCATCCTCAAATGATTATGTACAGAGGCTGACATACAGAAGACTTTAGGGAACAGCCAGTGTGAGTCAGAGCAGAAGCAGCCAAAATGGGGCTCCGCCAGCACACCAGAAGCCCTGAGTGGCCCTGAGCTGTGAAGACGCAAGAGAGGGTATTAGCTAGATATCTTCAGTAACAGGCCTGCGTGTCTCAGGGACTAAGATGAATGACACACTATGGGGTTTGTCTGAAATGTCAACAAAGAGAAGGAGGTGGGGATGAGTGGAACAGTGATTAGGAAGCGCTCGTTTGATGTTCACACGGAATGAAGTTCAAGCTGTTCGGGAGCCGTGGAACATTTCAGCAAGGACAGTTTGCTTCTAATTAAGCCTTAATAGGTGTCTGGTTCTAATTGGTTTTGATTCTTTTTAGAATGTACAGAAATAATTCCCCATGTTGTCATCTTTGAGCCTGACTTGCCAATTCTGGAACTAAAGGAAAATCATCTCTAGCATCTTGCTATGGGCATCGTCTTGTTATGTGCATCTTCCAAGGGATATTTTCCCTTCACAGAAAGCCTTAGGTGAGTCTCTGTCCAAAATTCTGCTTTTCTTATAGGTAGACTTATACCTGTTTGTGGTTGTTCTCATGTCTAGGGTCGACGAGACATTTGGCATAATTCTCAACTGCTGAATAAGAAATCCTAAAGTGTCCTAGATACAGGTCGCTTGACAGAGAAACCAAGAAGATTTTAATTTTCAATTCCCTTTCCTCTTAAGAGCTGTCCTTTTGGTTTTATATTTACCCATAACTCTTTGAGAGAGATCATATACTGTAATGAGAAAACAAGCTACCAAGAATCTGGGGAAAACATATGGAACTAGATCCTTCTATGATCAATGTCTCAGGTCCCAGGCCCACAATAGGCTGTCTCCAGGCTACAGGTCCAAGAGGGGCCCAGCACCCCTTTCTGATAGTGTATCCACAATAAGAAAGAAACTCCGGAAGGGACTGGTGAGCAGACCAGGAGAGCAAATGAAAATCCTTCAGCTGTAGTGTATTAAGTCATCACGGCACTCAGAGGCAGCCATTCATATCATTCAGAACGTCCTGAATAAATGTTTCCGTAATGAGACGTGCAGAAAGGAGCTTGTCATCCCGTGATAGCCTTTCTGCAAAGAGTTTGATTTAAGGTTGGTATCAAAGCATGAACCATGCTAAAATACAATTACAAAAGAAACAGCAATTTCATTAGCGGGTTGCAAGGAACAGCTTAGGAGGCTGCTGGGAGCTGATGGGTAATGGCAGCAGGAAAGAGGAGAGAAAGGGGCAATGCGTGATGACGGCACTCACTGGTCCTTCTGCTGCCGCACTGGGATGAAGGATGGAGAACTGACTTCAGAGAGAGGAAGAGAGGAGAGGAGTTCCCTTTTGTGTTGAAATTCATGACTTTGAATGAGAGATGGAGCTTCCACTTTCTGTGATGGCCGCCACCAGGCTTCATTCAACCCTTCATCTCCCATCTTCCAGCATGCCCTGCTTCTCTCTATTCATGGGATCCCAATAAGCTAAGGAAAATGTAATCCAGGAGAGTAGAGGTAAAAGAGTCAAATGATTAGAAATTGAAGTCCAAGCTCACCTATGTGTTAGTGTTACCATATGGGTCCCAGAAATTTCATCAAAAGCATCTTCATCTCTTGCTCTGCTTAGTTCCTGTGATGCAGACACTGGCACTTACCACGTTCTTAACAGACAATGCTAATAACCATGTGGTTCCAAGTGGGATGATTGAGTAAATGCTCCTAAAAGAAAGGAAATGCGACCCTAAGTACTCAAGACACGTCAAGTCATGTGACAAGACAAACTCAGAATTTGCTTTAACATTTATATTTTATGTGAAAAAGAAAAAAATAAGCATTGTTCATATTTATTTGAATATACTACTTAACTAGATAATTATGTAATATACTCAGTAAACAACATACAAAGGATTGT
This sequence comes from Microtus agrestis, assembly GCA_902806775.1. Taxonomy (NCBI): domain Eukaryota; kingdom Metazoa; phylum Chordata; class Mammalia; order Rodentia; family Cricetidae; genus Microtus; species Microtus agrestis. Next base: position 69,952 of record CADCXT010002782.1, on the reverse strand, counting down.
ATAAATTGTACAATTTGTATATGTGTGCATGAGGTAAGGGTTCACAAATACTTTTATTTATAGAGATAATCTGATGTGGGATTCCCCTCTGTATGCTGTGAATATGTTTATATGTTAGTAAAGAAACCACTTTGACTATGGCAGGGTAAAGTAGAGGTAGGTGGGGAAAACTAAACTGAATGCAGGGAGAAAGAAGGCAGAGTCAGGGATACTCCATGCAACTGCCAAAGGAGAAAGATGCTGGAACCTTACTGGTAGGCCACAGCCTTGTGGTGATATATAAATAGATATGGGTTAATTTAAGATGTAAGAGCTAGCTAGGAATATACCTAAGCTATTAACCAAACAGTGTTGTAATTAATATAGTTTCTTTGTGAATATTTGGGTCTGGATGACCAGGAAACAAAGTGCAGTCTCCGTTTACAATAATCAACTAAAAAAATTTGAGACCAATGTATAAGCAATTAGTGATTTAGGGCTAAGGAGAAAGAAGAAGAAGAAGAAGGAAAAAAGTTCTTTTTTAAAAAAAATGAAGAGTCAATATCCTAATTAGATCCAGATCTGCAGATGAACAGTGTGAGGAGTAGTCTTCATTGTCAACATGGCTGGCTTAAGAAATACCCATGGTGATAGTACAATATACTTCTAGGTGTGAGTGATAATGTTTCCAAAGACCATTAGACAACAAGTTTTGAAGTAATCAATGGGTAACTGAAGAGAAAATAAATCAATGAGATCATGTTCTTGGAGACATACCTTGCCCTCGGTCACCTCCTGTAGTCATGTAGTCTTTCTGCTTCTCATTCATCAAAACCTGAAGAGCAGCTTCTGACTCATGCTCTCTCTGTGTCACTTCTTTCCAAGTGCACAGGTCAATCAACTTTGAACTGAACCCTCTGAAACTCTGAGCCAAGATGAATCCCTCCTCTCTTTAGCTGTTTATATGGTGTATGGGGTCACACCCATAATAAGAGTGTCCATGATGTATAGGGTCACACTAATGAGAAGAGTGTTCATGATGTACAGGATCACACCAATGAGAAGAATGTCCATAGTATACAGGGTCACACCAATGAGAAGAGTGCCTGATGTGGGAGTGTCATATATCAATCTGTTGATTTCATTGGCTAAGCAATAAATAAACTGCTTGGTCCTGGTTGGTTAGAACAGAGGTGGGTGGAGTAAACAGAAGAAAATGTGAGGAGGAAGAGGAAGTGAGGTCAGAAAGCATGCAGCTCCGCTCAGAGCCAGATGCCTCAGAGAGAGACACCATGCTCCTGTCTAGCGGGCAGACGGGATAGCTCTGCTCTCTGAGGCAGAGGGATGAAGCTCTGACCCAAGATGGATGTAGGCTAGAATCTTCCTGGTAAGCGCACCTCATGGTGCTACTAACATGATTAGAAATGGGTTAGTCCAGGTGCGAGAGTTAGCCTAGAAGAGTCATGATAGAAATGGGCCAAGCAGTGCTTAAAAGAATACAGTGTCCATGTAATTATTTCGGGTAAAGCTAGCCGAGCAAGCGGCTGGGGTGTTGGGGACGCAGCCCCGCCGCTGCTTATTTCAACAAGTGCTCATGGTGCACAGGGTCACACCAATGAGAAGAGTGCCCATGGTGCACAGGGTCACACCAATGAGAAGAGTGCCCATGGTGCACAGGGTCACACCAATGAGAAGAGTGCCCATGGTGTACAGGGTCACACCAATGAGAAGAGTGCCCACGGTGCAGGGGGTCACCCCCGTGAGAATAGTGCTCACCCCAGACTCTGTCCTCTCAGGTTTTCTCTCACTCTTCCATTTTCACTGGGGAGAACTTCTCCCTCTCTACAGACCTTGCCCATTTTGAAATCATTCTCCTATTCTGAAAGGGACCTGGAAATTGATATTCCCCTTGAAAGCACAAGAGACTGTTACTCTACTTTAGGAAGAGAGCACATATTCTAAGTCTTTATTACTGGCTCCTTTCCCCAGGTGGAGGTGAAGGGAACATCAAAGATCCTTGCCCAGTAAGATGAGTAACCATCAATACACACTCTACTAATCATCCAATACACTCTCAAAGAGAACAGGCTTTCAGTTTCTAACCATAATGGAGAGCGCCTTCTAATAACCATAGTGAGAAACTGTCTAACACATCACAAACAATTACCAGAGGATTCTGAAAAATAGGCATTAATGTTCAGATTGAGTTGGAAAGTCAAAACAACCAGTACAGAACTTGGGGGGACTCATTAGATATTTGTCCCCTTTGGTCTCTTGGTTTTGACTAGAGGGTTTCCTCCCTTATGGAACTAGACAGCATGGCCGAACAACAGGACAGTCAGGGTAAACAGTCAATCAAAATATACACTGCAAGGGGTAGCAGTGCTTCAAAGGAAATATAACAATGATATTCACATTTAAAGAATCTTCACTGGGGAGGGGGTGAGTAGCTGAGTGCTTGCCTGGCGTGCAAAAGGTCCTAGGTTCAGTTCTAGGACCGAGAGAGGAGGAGAGAGAGACAGAGAGAGAATAAGAAAGTGAGCAGGCGGGGGCGGGGCTATGAATCTCATACAAACCTCCAGCTTAGGGAAACAAAACAAGGAGAAAAACTGAACCCAAAGCAAGCAGAAGGCAATAATAAAGATAATGGAAAAATCAATGAAATTGAATGATTTGAAAAACAATAGAGTGAATCAGTGAAATTTTGAAAAAATCAATAAAATTGACAAACTTCTAGACATGTAGACCAAGAAAAACACAAATTACTAACATCAAGAGTGACATTGCCGATATCAGGACACCACTGTACATCCCACTAGTAGTACAAGGAATAAAAGAAAAGTCTATGATAACTGCATACTAATAATTCTGAAGCCTCAGGTGAAATGAATCAATTCTTTGATGGATACAAACTACCAAATCTTGTTCAACAGAAATAGATAGTCTAAATAATTAGATCTTTATGAAAGAAATTTAATCAGTAGTTCAATTCCCACCCCAAATAAACAAAGCTCTGGGCTCATGTGGCTTACTTTGTGAATTCCACCAAGTGTTTAGGGGGAGAAATTACATCAGTTTCATACAGCTTCTGCACAAAGCCCCTCCCAACGCACTTTCTGAGCCTAGCATTGTACTGACATCAAAAGCACATAAAGCATTGCATGGAAAGAAACTGCAGACCAGTGACTTCTGGACCTCATGTCAAAAATCCTCAACAAAGCAAAAGTCATCTCCAGTGACATCTATAATAGAGATCTAGCATGACCAAGTGGAGCTATTCCAAGAATATAAATCTGCTCATTTATAACAATCCAACAATATGATCTCCACTTGTTGGGAACTTTGTAATATAGATAATAATGAGGAGGAGAAGAAAATGAGAAATTTCCATCAGTGGCTGTTTATGCTAGACTGTACTGAGCATCTTCCTACTCTTAACCAGAAAGAGCCTTTGTGGTGAGGGATGGGGTGTACATGTTTCCTCTATGTATTCGTTAATTTTCTCCTTGTTGTGACCAAACACTTGGCAGGAACAAGTTAAACGAGGAAGGGCATCTTTGGCTCCCAGTCTAAGAAGGAATGCAGTCTACCACAGAGGGCAGATATGGCAGCAGAAGCGTGGGGCTACTGCTCATGGTGTGTTGAACCGGGAAGCAGAGGGCAGATGGGAAATGGAGCTCAATGAGGAGGCTCAGATCTGTCTCCATGCCAGACTTCCTCTGGTGAGACTGCCCCCCCCCCAGGTTCCACAACCTTCCAAACTAGAGTCTCTGGTTTCGGGGAAAAGGATTGAAATACATGAACCCACAGCCCACGGAGATCTCACAGACTATTGGTGGCCTTTTCTGGTTGATGTTGGAGTATAATCATGCAGGCAGTTCATATGAGATACCCATGGGGAACTGGTCAGGGCTGGGGGTGTGATGCTGGCTAGAGAAAAGAGACACAACAACGCCTCCCACAGCCTCCTGGGAAAGATCCAGTCTCCAGCCTCAATCCAAATCAACAAAACCAACACCAGCTCAGAAAAGGACAAGCAAAAAAAATAATATTTTCTGAAGAAATTAGCCAACACAGAAGCTTTCTTTAGTAGATGACGTGCTCAGCAAACATATTGGACAAAAATGGGGCTATCGGATGACCCCTTTCTTTTTAAAGTGACATTGAGACCTGGGGACTGGCTGTTCCTCCCTTGACAAAAGCCCACCAATCCAGGATTTGATGGGTCCATTACAACAAGCCCCACCCCCCATTACGGAGACACAGAAGGGTGCAGGCCTGCCAAGCTGTCTGACTCACCAACCAAATGGTACTCCAAGGACACCCAAGGACATGGCTGGAGCTGCAGCCACCTGGGAAGCAAACTGAGAGCCAGGAGGCTGCCCAGACCCAAACTGACTCTGTGAGATGTGGGCTGGGAAGGTCAGCCAGATCTCAGCTCCACCCTTCCCACCTCCTTTGTCTTTAGTGACTAGTTTTAGCTCCCCTTAATCTCACTGGAACCCCAGATTTCTTTCTCTCAGATACAGACTTAAAAGAATGGAAAACAAAACACCTTCTTTTATAGGAATGTGGGAAAATTAAATGAGCTGAAGAGCAGTCAGAGTTACAAAACTAGTAATATATCTTTGGTAAGGGTTAACATTGCTCACACTCTCTGTCTCTTATAGATGAAGAGCTATTTAGATTCTCCTCCAAGAGCAAAGAGGGAAAGCAGGTTTGGAACCTCCAAATATTTTCAACTATCAGACCGGTTCAAATGAAACCCTACAAATCTCATCTTAACCATGCGAAGGCCACACATGCCCATTGTCAACTCAAGTTAGTTCTCGTAGCCTGCCCGCCCGGAATCTCTGACCATGTCAGTGAGGCATTCAGCCCAGAACATCCTGAAGAGCCTGGATACTGTGCACACTTAAGTTCCCTACCCATCTTGGGCTGGCTGGAGGCAGGGAGGAGATTCAACCTTTCATATGGTCTCTGGTTAAAGAAAAAGAAAAAGAAATTGCCAATGAAGTTCAGTATGTGTAGACGGCAGGTTCGGCAAAGCTCTTGGCAATACTTCACGTTTGGTGCTGGATTAACTGATCCTGAAACCAATAAAGAGAAGACAGTCCCTGAACGGTTGTCTCCATCTTATAAACCTTCGCTAATTAAGTTAATTCCACTTTTTTTGCTTTCTTCAAACTCCTTATGCACTAACTCCCCCCCGCTGTTTGCTCACACAAGCCTCATGCAGCAGAACAAGAGCCCTCTTGTGGTCAGGATGGTACCTTGTTTGTCCTTGGGTGCCCAAATCCCAGCATGGTGCATGTCACTTAGATTCAATAAAGGTTGAAGGAATGCACAAAATTCCACTCTATCAGTGAAAGAATCTCCCTGTAAGTGTGCCATCTAAACACTCCTCTCTGAGGGCATGGGCCTGGTATTTCCCCTTGGTGCTCTAACTGGAGGATGCTGCCTGAATAATTCCGCAGGAGCAGGAGAAACTGGCCTCCTTCTGAGCTTTTCCTGTTAACCCAGACCATTGCCAAGGCTGCTAATACCATTTCCCTGGGCGCACCACGGAGGAAGCCAGGCTTTATTACTCTAAGGTGTTTACTTCATGTAGCAACTTGCTTTTTAATGAGCTTGTTTATCTCACCATCTTGGATGTGAATATTGTCGAGAGGGAAGCGTGCTGATTGACTGTTACCAAGCAAAGAAGAAAGTCTCCAGGGAGGGCATCAGACACATGCTATGTGATAATAATTATTCAATAACTAAGCTCTCTTTTCTTTAAAAAAAGTAGGAATAAAGCAAAAAAATGAGCAACAGAAAAATGATAAAAGTTAGAAAGTTGCTCACATCTCTAACTTCCAGCTGGAACCTGCTGGATACTAAGCTGGCTTCAGGGACATCCTCTTTACGGGAAAAGATAATTCTGGACATAAAGGTAGGTTTAAGGTCGACTATCCCGTATTATCAGTGTTTCCTTTCCTGTTTGGTTTTCATGGTAGCAGTCTGTTTATTGAAATTTGGCACTTTCTTATAGGATGGTTCTGGTTCACTGCTCTGTATTTGCTAACGGCCCCCTTTCCAGATGCATCCTCTACGCTTCTCTACTGTATACTGTGACCACAGGCTGGTCCCATTGTCACCGTAGCCTAGGTGGACTTCCCTCTGTCTTCTAACTGGACTTGGCCTCTCTTGGCCTACCCTACTTCCATACCAAGCCCCTTCCCTGGAGCATCAGGCTTCTGGGGTAACAGTAACACCTGCTGCGGACTTCCTGCCTCTGAGCTGCCCCTCACTGAGTTCTAATAACCTTGTCTTTCTCCCTTGCTTCTTGAGTCCTTGAGGCCACAGCTGCCTCCCTCTATGGCTGAATTCCGGATGCCTCCACATGTCTTGTCTGTTGCTTCATCCTTGACCCCCCACTTCTATAGCTTTTTTTTTTTAGTTCACGTTTCTCAATTTCCACTGTTTATGGTGAATACTTACATAACCTATAGCAAATCAGAGGTGGCACCCAGTTGTCATTTTTCATTTCCTGGTCCTCTTTAGTGCTTTCACGGTTTACTACTTTCTTCCAATTTCAGCCATGTGTTTGGTTCCCACTGCAATCAAGTTGTTATCCACAGTGTGTAGTTAAGAATGGCGTGACTCCGATGCTGAGCCACTTATCCGAAAGTATTCAGGCATCCAGTTACCTTTTCCAAGGAAGAAAATAAATTCATACAAACATATTCTGAAGCAAGAAAACTTAAATTCTTCTTAGGAAGGTGAGAAAAGACAGGAACAAAGCAAATAAGGGTTAGACTGACCTCAGAAGCAGGGCCCATGTTCCCATGACATCAGTCTAAGGGAGACAGCATGGCCTCTAGGTGTAGTCGTTCATAGGAACTGTCTCAGAGAATGACACACATTTGTCCTGCTGTGTCACTGACTCAGCCACAGCAACAGGAGGGTGGTAAGGGAGAAATTGGAGAGAAAGGAGGGAAGGAAGGCATTCAGATGGGGGGAGTGGAGTTGGGGGAGGTGAATTTCTGCATGTAGAAAAACACAGTTAGATGGCGTGGCTAGTGGAGATCCATCTTTCAAGGTTTGTGGGAAAAAGAAAAAACCTACTGAAGATGTTCAGAAAGCCTCATTTGCAAACACAACCTGTCTGCAGCAGGGAGTAGTAAGCTTCCCTGTGCCAGGGGAAGATGTGTTTAAATCTCATGGCAGCTTTGCTAGCCGTTTACCATAGGGCAGGAGGAGAGAAGCCAGGAATGCTTACGAAGGAGAGGCTAGAGTGTAGAATGTGGACACCAGGTGAAGGGGACGATGACAAGGTGGAGTGGGGGTGGACAGGGACCTGGTGGGGTCAGTGGATTGTTGGTCTTAAGGAGGTAGAAGGTAATTCTTAAGTAAGTTACCCGAGAGGGTTGAACTTTGTGCCTGGAGTTGAGATTCTAGATGACCTTGCTATCCCCAATATCTTGTTCTTGTTTTTGTCCTCAGCATTTAGTGCAATGTTTGACACGAAGCCAGCAGCACCAGATGACGCATGAAAAGGAGAATTGCCAGCCTCGGGGGAAGCTCAGATTCAGAAGGAGAGAAAAGCATTTTGTCCCTGCTCCCATCTATTTTATGAGCACTTTGGAAACCTCCTTTCTTTCTTCTCCTTCCCTGCATTCTTACCTTCTCCCTCTCTATGTCTGTCAGTCTCTCTTTCTCTCTCTCTTCCTCTCTCTGTGTCTGTCTGTCTGTCTTTCTCTCTCAGTGTCTGTCTGTCTCTCTGTCTCTGTCTGTCTCTGCCTCTGGATCTCTGCTCAAACAACTCCCCATTTCCTTGAATACTATTTCTCTCTCCTTATTCTGCTTCCTATGATCAAACTTTCCTGATAAATCTTAGCCAAATTAGAAGTTATCTTCTCTCACAGTCACAGTGTGCTACTGGTACCAAGGTTGCAGCTCCCTCTTCCTTTGGTTTTAATGACTGCTCTTAGCCATCTTTGCTTGACCACAAGCTATATGGAGGGAGCTTTCCAGCGCGATTCAGTTTGGTAGGTTCCACACTGTCTACCACATCGCAGAAACACCATCAACCTTTGTTGAATAAATATGTGATGTGACTAAATGGAGCTCTACACATGAGAGGCACTGCCTAATCAAATGATAAACCAACCCAGTTAAACTTAGGAAGAAGGAAACAATAGAACTAATGAACAGTGAGCTTCTCTTGAATACACAGAATCAAAGTCAGTTCTTATATTTAGCAACAGAGGTGGGAACTGAAATTACTGTCTCAAAAAAAAAATCAGTCTATTAGGTTAGCTTTTACATAATGACAGAATCAAGGCAGCCCCAGCTCTATGCTCCTGTAGATTTCTTACCGAAGCAGCTTTGAAATCTTCTGCCACAACTAACTTAGCAATGCCTGTTCAATATAATAAAATGAATAATAATGGCAGACAATAACATCAATGAATGTTTAGACCTTTGTTAGTTGTTAGTTATTTTGTACACTCGTGACACACTTTATTCCCATGAATAGAGTGGGATTGTATGCAATACATGTTTCTATAAACAAAATAAAAAAGCCACAATGAGGTGATGCTATTTACAAAGTTATGTAACTAATAAACACCAAATTAAAACCTCAGTTCCAAATATTTTTGTCTTTCAGAGGATCTTTGGTTGAAGTATTTTCTCTTGTTGCTTCTTAGGCAGATGGGCATTCCACCTTAGCACAGGTGAAGTCTTCAATGATGTCCTGAGAGTGGCCACACTACCCAGGGTCTCCTTAGTAGTCCTAGAATGTTCTCTGGATAAAGACTGGTGGCACCTGCTGGGCAATACTGACAATCTCATCTGAAGTGATGTTTCCACTGTGTTTAGTGTTCTGCTTTTTTGTGTCTCTCAGTGGCTCCTTGAGGGCTTGATGATCAGAACAAAGGCAGAAGGTAACATCACATCTGGTCCTGTCTGTTCTGATTGGTCAGTTTCATTGGTAATCCTGTCCTTTCCAGTAAGGCTGCCTTTGCAATGTCATCGCCTACTTTTTTGAGAGGCAGACCCAGGTGACCTATCTTGAGAGCCAAAGTGGATGTGGCAGTGACCTCGCCTCTCGTGCACCTTGGGTACCCTAAGAGTGTCTGTCCTCTGCCCCCATTTACACACTTGGGAGCTGAGGCCCAGCAGAGAACAGCTATGGCCTCGAGCCTACTCTGGAAGAACACACAGGCAAAGACTCCACCCACAGTCAGGTCACCAGAAGGTGTGCACCTACTTCGATCTCACTGGAGTCAAACATAAGAAACACGGTGGAGAAGGCTGGTGTTAGATGAACCCAGACTCAGAATGACCAAAGAAAGATGCCCATAGTCTCCTCTGAGTCAAAAGTCAAAATATTTTTTTAAGTTTGAAAAACTTAAAAATAAATCTCCACTGTCCACTTGTCTTTCCTCTTTCAATGGACTGCAGTTCCTATCACCCAATTTCCTAAGCCAAAGACATTGAAGGCAGGGTTAGTTCCCATTCCCTCCTACTTCGTTTGGCTCTACATTCATAGCATGCAGAAATTGAGTAGTGGTTCTGTGTCTGTTGCCACCAACTTGTTATGATTCATTATCATAGTCCTTCTGCATCACTACAGGAAATGTTTTAATCAAGTCTTATTACTCTGCCATCTAACATCAATGTAACAGCCTTGCTGCTACTACTAAAATGTCACTTCTACCCTGTCATGGCTCAGCTCCACATCCTCTAAGCAAATGCCACTTCTTTCAGAATAAATGCCAGCCCTTCTGAGGTCTGATCCTGTTCCCTTTGGTCATGCTACCTTCACTCACTCCCAGCTAGCCCCCTTGGCCTCAGCCTCTGCCTCCGGTACTGTGTTCTGGCCACTGACTCTTCTATCTGACTGCCACTTAATCCCTCACTTCTTTTTTTTCTTATGCTCAGTTGTAACTTCCTCGAGGACACCTGGTGCTATGCTGTTAAAAGTTGCAATATCTGTTCACTTTCTCCTTCATAACTCAAAAAAAATTAGCCCATTTATCTTTCTTACTTGGACACATTGACTTTTTAACACACTATATATGCTCTATGGGTTCCATGTTTTTTTTTACTATTCTCCCCATCAGAATGTAAGCTCTCATAATTTTTTTTTGTATTTTACTAGTGTGATCCAAGCATCTAGAAGTGCTGACTAGAACATAGTAAGTTCTTAGTAAACAACTCTTGAATGAATGAATTTCATGCCAATAATACTATTTATTTGTGCTAAGAAAAAAAATGTCTTAGGATAAGAGTCTCTGTAGTGGTGTCTTCTTTTCAAGTGTAAATAGGGCAAATGTTTCAAAGTGATAGGTCCCCTGGGTCTGCCTCTCAAAAAAGTAGGTGATGACATCACAAAGGCAGCCTTACTGGAAAGGACAGGATTACCAGTGAAACAGGTTCTCATCTTCTGTGGAAACAAAAGCAGAACCTCTTTTCTAAGGCAACATATCCTTAGACCCAAATTCTGAAATCAAAATACCTTTAAAATATATACGCTGGTTTAGCTTAGCAGCCCATACAATAAAAGTCTCTCTATACTTAGTTTCTTCACAGTCAAAAAATTCAAAGAAAACACAATAATATACATAATCCAGACTCTCTGTATATATTTTATCTCTATGTGGGTTGTTTTACTCTATTCCTTTTTAATGTTTATTTTATTATCTTTACTCCTTTAATCTACAACTATCTGACGCTGTTTTATTATTAAACAATTCATTTTTTATTTATAATTTTCAATATTCTTTTTCTTCCCTCTCTCAAGCCTACGTACATTTATCCAATACACTGTGTCTCATTTAGAGGTCTTCTTTTATGTCTGAATTTGTTCTGTTGTTTATCTGTAATTTTTTTCTATACGGGATTATTTTTTAAAATGTTAAGCACTTCTTAAGAATTTAAGCTGCAGCATTGCTAGGGTATATACAGCCCTGCCTGCTTGCTCCACACAGGCCAACATGGTGGAAGTCCATTCACCGCCTCTGCAAGCCGTGCACATTTCCCCAGTTCTAAGTATGCAGCTGGTCTGTCAAGCCATTAAGCAAGTTATAACACTCTGCTCACAAAACCCATTTAAATGCTCCTTGGCCAGACCTCCTGAAAAAGCCAGAGCTGTTTGTACTGGCAAACCAGGAAGCCTTTGCTTTTTCTTTTTTAAGAAGCCACACAGTTTTTATTGAACCTCTCTTAAAGTAGTTGTGGCACCCCTGTTCACTGCAAGCCAATCTAGAAAAAAATTGTGGCTACCAAAGCCTCTATTCTTTTGTGTCTAGAATTTTTTTTATGTTTTCTTAGGTTTTTATGTGGATTTAGTTACCTACGTTGGAACACCAATTTGTTGTAAGAAGGCTGCTTATTTATTCCCCGGCTGCCCAGACTCCCAAAATAATCACACAGAAACTATATTATTTAAATCACTGCTTGACCCATTAGCTGTAGCCTCTTATTGGCTAACTCTTACATCTTAATTTAACCCATCTTTATTAATCTGTGCATCACCATGAGGTCATGGCCTACCAGCAAGTTTTAGCATGTCTGTCTCCAGCAGCAGCTCTATGGCTTCTCTTTTACTCTGCCTTCCTTCTCCCAGCATTCAGTTTAGTTTTCCCCACCTAGCCAAGTTCTGCCCTGCTATAGGTCCAAAGCAGTTTCTTTATTCATTAATGGTAATCAAGGCATACAGAGGGGGATCCCACACCACCCACTGGTACAATAGTGGCATGACTGCCCTTGAGTAACCAACTGCTTTTTGGCCAGGTTTGAGGCCCGCTTTACAGGGAATACAGCATGCTTGGTACTGTAATTGTTCAAAAGCCTGGAAGGAAAAGCAGGGGAGGAAAGGACAAAAGCAAGGGATGGAAGATACACGCTTCAGGGAGAACCTACTGCTGTTGTTTTGCTAAATTGGCCTGTAGTCAAACTGACCTGCAAATGTTTATGTTTATACCCATAGACCAGTGCTGTTCTCAGGCTTGTTCAGGATTTTTGCAATAAGGTGGCAGCTCAAGCAGAGACCTGAAATCTCTTAAGTGCTGAGAATAGATGACTATTGACATCTTAGACTTAAATAGGACATCTGCATCTCCCCTTCAATGTTTCTAAACATCACAGAAGAGGTGAGAAGACTGGCAGAGCTAGAGGATGAAGAGAAGTCCTATAAAAGTCTTCTGGACGTGATGTGGCCATTGCAGTCGGGAGCAGTTATCAATAAGCTGTGATCACCCATACAGAGCTTTCACACACACACACACACACACACACAGGGTCAGAGCAAGGGACAGAGACAGACAGGGACAGAGAGAGGCAGAGAGATAGGTAGACACAGAGAGATGGAAGTAGGAGAGAGACTACTTGGAAAGAAAGGGGTCAACAGGCATAGGAGGGGGAGAAGAGATGGCGATGGGGGACATGAAGATAATCATAACAGATTGAATACATCTATAAATCTGCCAGAAAATCTTAAGCATTAGAAAAACTTAAATCGCTTTTCCTCCGGCGCGGTGAGTGAGTTGTCTGCTACCGACGGTCCTATTGTCATCATGGGTCGCCACCCCGCCCGGTGTTACCGGTATTGTAAGAACAAGCCGTACCCAAAGTCTCGCTTCTGCCGAGGTGTCCCTGATGCTAAAATCTGCATCTTTGACTTGGGACGGAAGAAGGCAAAAGTTGATGAATTCCTACTTTGTGGCCACATGGTGTTAGATGAGTATGAACAACTCTCTTCCGAAGCTCTGGAGGCTGCCCGTATTTGTGCCAACAAATACATGGTAAAGAGTTGTGGCAAGGATGGCTTTCATATTCGAGTGAGGCTTCACCCCTTTCATGTCATCCGAATCAACAAGATGTTGTCCTGTGCTGGGGCTGACAGGCTCCAGACAGGCATGTGTGGTGCCTTTGGGAAGCCCCAGGGCACAGTGGCCAGGGTTCACATTGGCCAGGTCATCATGTCCATCCGCACTATGCTGCAGAATAAGGAACACGTGATTGAGGCTCTTCGTAGAGCCAAGTTCAAATTCCCTGGCTGCCAGAAGATCCACATCTCAAAGAAATGGGGCTTTACTAAGTTTAATGCAGATGAATTTGAAGACATGGTTGCTGAGAAGCGACTCATTCCTGATGGCTGTGGGGTCAAATATATTCCTAATCGTGGTCCCCTGGACAAGTGGCGAGCCCTACACTCCTGAGGGCTTTCATGGTGCTCTCCTGTACCCTACCAAATCATGTCCAGTAATAAATCTCACATCCAGTCTGCTTTAAAAAAAAAAAAACTTAAATCAAAAAGTCGTTCCACTGTCTCAGTACCTATTGACATCTAGGCCAGTTACAGTCCATAAAAGAACATCATACATTAGATTAAGTTGATGCTTACCTGAATTTGAATTTCACTTTGGTTTAATTTATAATGTATTTTATATAATTTAATCATTTTTAGTTTTTATAATTGTATAGGAACTGATGACCACAATGGTTTTTTTTATGTGATTTCATCTTATTAATCATTTCAGGTTACATAAACACACAAAAACTTCAATGAGTCCTAGGGATCTACAGAAAATTTTCTTTCATTGTAGAAGACTTGGTGTTAGTTTAGAAATAGGGCCTATCTTGAGTATTTAGGGCTGCAAGGATGAGAATGCCCTTAACCTCTCACCTGTGCAGATGTGAGGAAAATTGGACTCATTGGTAATTCTGTCTTCTAGGTCGGCCAAGCTCATTACCACTCTCATCTCCTGCAGCTCAGTGATTTGTATCATTAGTCCCCAAACATAATTAAGTGCTCACCCTATGCCAAGCCATGACCTAAGGGCTGGGCATGCAAACAGTAATATCTCCAAGTGTCTGCTGCCCCTGTAATCTTTAACATGAACTCATTCTGTAGTCCACAAAGTACTTTGATGTACACTGGCGCTCTGTGGCAAGAATAACCCATAAGGATGCTCACACTTTGAGGGACCGACTGACTGGGCTCAAGGTCACATGCCTTATAAAGTCAAAATTCAGGAGTCCTAATTTTTAGCCCTTTGCTCTTTACATAGAAGCTTTTGCCTTCTAAAACCACAGCACATTTGGCTCCATTCCGAAACTCACACTGACCTCCCTACTTTCTGCCAGGATTTCTGATTCCTTCCTACCTCTGAGTGGGAGGATCACAAAGCAAGAACAGTGTCCTTGTCCTTGGCAAGCTCCATCCTTTCCCATTTAGGTGTGAATACATAGGATCAAACACAAAGTCTATAGCACAGAGCGCATACAGGGCCACTGCTAATATGCTCAAGTCCAAGGGCTCTGTGTTCACAGATCAGGCAAATACAGGCATGCTAATGTGTCCAAGGAAAGTCAGATTATGGATTAAAAAGGATTACTCTTATTTCTGTTTGGCTTTTAATAGCATCACCTGGCAGATGGGACCAAGACTGTATTCTTGCTGCACTATCGAATCCACAGTACACGCTATGTTAAAAATGCCATCTGGCCATCTGGTCACATAGTGTCACACAGCACCCTCGGGGCATCCCACCAGTTCAGATACTTCCTAGCTTTGTCTAGTGCCAGCCCTGGACTGCAGGAAACACTTATAAGGACAAGAAACCTTATTTTATTTGAACTTAATGTTGCATGTCTACAGTTTTGAGCAGGCGGCTGAGGCCTTCCCCTGTTTCTACAGTGCAGACTGTTCAAAATGCCTGTTTTGGATTGTTCACCCCTTGCTGTATCTGTACATCTGCTAAAAAGAGCTAAAAATCAACACTTCAAGTGCATCAGCTTTGAATGGATATATTCCCCACAAATAATCCTTTGTATTAAAATAGTGCTTCTCTTCAGAGCTTTCAAGGGCAAGTTGTTATCTTCGTCTTCATATGCTAGAAGAGAAAATGGATGAGGAAGGAAGTGAGAGTTTTGCTGTCATGGCTCTAAATTAGAAACAGACTTTCCCAAGCATGATAGTCCAGACAAAGCACTTCCATCAGAAGGCTAACCCTGAGGACGGAGACCACAGGGGATGGGCTAACAAAATAATATCCAACGGTTGAGCAGTGCTGGCCCACACAGAGGAGACTGCCTGATGAAAAAGAGGATCATCACATTCACCATCTGTTACGGTTAGATATGACTTCGGTGTGTCCCCCACAGGCTTGAATGTTGGAAGTTGGGTTGTCACTGGAAAAAGAGGGTGTGGTGGGAACTAGAGAGGCCATCAAATTACTAGGGAAGCTGCCCTTAAAAGGCATTAACATAGTTTTCATGGGACCCCAGCTAATTCCTAAGAAACAAATTGTTATTGAAAGAAAAATATTGACTTCTCCCTGGGTCCTGGCTCAGTATCTCACTAGGTAATGATTCTCTCTCCTTGCACTTTTACCATTGGGAGGCAGCTAACCATGATATCCTCGGCAAAGCTGAGCCAGTGTAATCATCACATACCTGAACCTCCACATCTGCAAGCTAGAGATCTTATTCCTTTAGAAAGAAGTCTCAGAAATTTCAATCCAGCAGCATAAAACAGAGTAATACACTGTTTCATTTTGTTTTTACCTCATATTTATCTGCATTATAAAGTGGAAAAAGTGTGATTATATCCTCTATTCTTTATATCTTACTAATAGAGAAAATATTGGAAGGTCAGTGATGTCAATCTTATTTTGGAGAAGGCCGCTTGTTGGTTCCCGGCTGCCCAGATAGCTTAGACGTGAAATAATCACACAAAAACTGTATTAATTAAATCACTGCTTGGCCCATTAGCTCTAGCTTCTTATTGGCTAACTCTTATATTGATTTAACCCATTTCTATTAATCTGTATATCGCCATGTTGCTGTGGCTTACTGGGTAAAGTTCTGGTGTCCCATCTCTGGCAGGGCTACCTGGCTTCTCTCTGATTCTGCCTCCTTTCTCCCAGCATTCAGCTTAGTTTTCCCCACTTAGCTCTGTTCCCCTATAGCTCTGCTATAGGCCCAAAGCAGTTTCTTTATTTATCAATGGTATTTAAGCATACAGAGGGAAATCCCACATCAATCCTACACCACACAAGAAAGAACAAACGTTTCTAGTTACAACACCAAGGCCTTTGGCATGTGGAGCTGGTCTAGAATCTGGACTCCATCACTTATCAGTCATTTCACTGGCCAAGGAGTTTCTTCAGCAGCAAATGATAATAATAGTACTACCTTTGGAATCTGGGCAAAAACTAGAGATAATTTGTGTGAAAAAGGTAGCCTAGTGCTTGCCTTAGAATAAAGAACCAGTGAATAATTGTTATGATTCACATTTTATAGTAAATCCCATGCAGAGACAATCTTATTGTCTATTTTCAAACAAGGAAGATAAAGTATATAGAGACTTTTAAAGGAATCCCAAAAGAATTCCCAAATCACATGCACATCCTCCAGTAGGGGAGGGCAGAAACAAGGTGAAAGTGGACAGGGACCCGCAGGCAGGGACAAGCTAAAGCCAGTGGGGCAGCCTCAGGCCACTCCTGTTGGTGCTTCTTCCAACAGACATTTACCCACCAAGTTGTAGCATGGAGCCTTTATTTTTCTACAGTTAATCTGACCTATAACCACACCTTTCTTGGCCCCGCAACGAATTACCCCTCCCCCCTTTTTCTGCCTTCTCTTCTATAAGCTGATATCCTAGTGTGCTGACAAAGTTGGTGATTTCCCCATCTCTATCCTGTTGGGAATGGGTGCTGCAGTCACTGAACCTGCAGCGAGAGCTGTGCTATTGCTACAGCTGCGGCTGTGAGGTTCGAAGAGATGATGCTACGGCTGGCCTTGAAGCACTCACATGGCAAATGGGAGACAGATGAGCACATCATTATTCAAGGATAACCGCTTACTGAAGATAATTGGAACTGATAACCTTTGTGAAAGGGACTATTTGGAGCCACTTTGCTGCTGTGAATGGCTTCAGATGCCATCCTGTAAATTTTATAAATGACATCTGATTTGACCCTGGTGATGATGACCCTGGAACTATTATTTCCTATTTTATAGTTGAGGACATTTCAGCTTGGGGAGGCTAAGTGGCTGGTCCAAAGTCGGCTAGTTTGTTATCAGTAAGACGGCCGTTGGCCCAAATCTACCCATCTCTCTATAAAGCTACTCCCAGAAAGATTTTTAAAGGGGGGGCAGAAGAAGGAAAAATAGGTTTTATCAAGTTCAGGAAAATGAACACTTAAATATCTTAATAATGAACACAAAGGCTTCCTTGTACATGTTTGGCTCATGGTTTGTTCAAGCTGATGTTTTGTTCACGCTCATGGTTTGTTCATGCACATGTTTGGTTCAGACTCTGGACATAAGCCTCAGCAATATATTAATCTTCTCTGTGTTGGCATCCCCATCTGAGAAATGGAATAACAGTAGCATCTCCTTCTCAGAGTTACCATGGAGGTTGGAGATTTTATTTTGCAAAGAACTTAACACAATGCCTGGCAGGTAGTAAATGCTCAGCAAATGGCAGGTGAGATGTGGAAAAAACTGTTACGGCTTCCCATAGAAGCCTCTGCTGCCAAGCACGGCCTCATCACACTGTCTACTTTTGTCTTCATGCTTTCGACCTGGGTGCCTTTCAACTGAACTGCTCTCTGCATCACCTTACAGTCTTGTTTCGTTTATCCCAACTTTTCCTATCAAGTATCATAGCATACACACATAGCAAGAACTCCAAAACTCTCAACAACACTACTAACTGTATGATAATCTGGAGTTTATCCAAGATTCAACCAACCACATGAAAACAGAATTTTTCAACATGTATATTTTTCTATTGACTGCAAGATGCTAAAGTACATTATGAATCATAGAAAACCTATGTCCCATGTAGCAAAAATATGGTGTATCTTACACTGTTGTCTCTTTAAACATTAGTCATCAATTTACAAAATGCATAGCTCTCATCCCCTATCTCTTCCACTAAAGAGAAAGTTAACCAGGAAGTTTGAGGGTACAAACAGAAAGATAACATTTGCATTCAAACGTGAGGTTTTCCAAAAGCTTGCCTGCCATCAACTTTCATCCTATCAGATTTCTCCACATTTGTCAGCAGCAGGGCTCAAATTGTTTCAGGGCATAACCAGTCAAGGCCAGGGAAGCCGCTTAGAACATCACCCACAGCAAACACTAAGTCATCAGAAATGCAAAGCAGGGTTTTTGTGATAGAGCTGTTGCCTAGTAGACAGCAGGCCCAGGGATTGAGTACCAACATGAAGAAGGAGGAGGAGGAGCCGGAGGAGAGCATCTGACTGGATTCTAGGCTTCACATACCCTTTCCAAAACAGGTAAAGCCTAACTGTGGCTCCTCTGTCCGAAAGAGACAGTGTTCCAACAGGAAGAAAACATGTTCTTCTTGGCATCAACTTCTGTCCACTGAGAAGTTTCTGGTACAGCTGAATATAATTCAGTCATAAAAGGAAGGATAAAGTTCTGTCATTTGTGGATGAGTGTGAAGACTGTGTTAAGTGAAATAAGCCAGATACAGAGGAACCAATACCACATAGCCCCACTTAGATGTAGAGTGTAGCAATAGCATCCACTGAGGGTAAACTACAGAGCTTGGGAAGGGCTGAAGGGAGGAGGAACACGTTCTTGTGTTCTGTAAGTTGTCAGTTTCAAAATGACTAAGGAAAGAAGACTTTAAATGTTCTCATCACAGAGAAATGTTGAATATTTAAGACTACGAATGTGATGGCTACGTTGATTTGATCTTTGCACAATGCAGACATTCATGCAAACAAAACTTCGAAATTAACAAATAGAAACAATTTTCAAACAAATTAACTAAAAGCAAATGTGAAAATTTGTTATCAGTTGCCACACTACCATTGGTTAAGCCATCTTCCACCCCAAGACAGTGATGCCATGTGAAACCAACCCCACAGTCCTCTAGAACTTGAGAACCTGTGACTGGCGCATGCTGCTGTCCACTAGGAAAGAATGACTTGCTTCATTAGCTTAGTCTCAAATCCTTTAATGAACTTCCAAAATGACAGGTGGCAGAGAATGTCACCCCAGCACGTCAAAGAAACAAATAAGAAAGCAAGAAGTGCCTCTTATGTTAGTGGGCAGAGAGAGAACTACATGCCCAACATTTTCAGGTAAATTTTTTCCCCTCTTAAGAAAAAGACTTTCTTCCTGTGTCTGGTCATTTAATATTCCAGATAATGAACAGTGAACAGCAGTTAATGCAGTACAAAGTAACAACAAAGCTCCAATATAAAACTCACGACAAGTTTTTTTTTAATATTTATTTATTTATTATGTATACAATATTCTGTCTGTGTGTATGCCTGCTGGCCAGAAGAGGGCACCAGACCTCATTACAGATGGTTGTGAGCCACCATGTGGTTGCTGGGAATTGAACTCAGGACCTTTGGAAGAGTAGGCAATGCTCTTAACCACTGAGCCATCTCTCCAGCCCTCACGACAAGTTTTTAAACAGCTACTTTGATAGCATGTTTACTCTCTTAGTGAGAACGCGCTAAGAGGCGGGGTGCCCCTAGGATCTTACATGTATGCATTTGACTTCCACAATATTAGCAAGCATTCATCATTATTATTCTCATTTCAGACACGTGAAAACTGAAGCACCAGGAGTTTAATGTGCCCGAGATTACACAGTGTTTAAGAACGGCACAGGTAAGATTTGAACTTGAGCAGCCTGGTTCTGGGGTCCCTGGCAGCTTGCTCCTTACCCTCCACCTTTATAGGGTTAATCACATGCAAAGCTATTGCCCCAAAAGCTCAGTAAAGGGTTAAATATTAACAAACTGCCTGGATCAGGGCTTACCTAAACTGACCTATTCGTACCTCTTCTATAACTGCACAGAGCATTTGGATTCTAAGTGAGCGGCTCCCACAACCCCTCGACGGCATCCTAGGAACCTGGGAAAAGAAAGGTGGCAACAGCCAAGTCAGTCACAGGCCCTTGCACGACAGATAATTACATATCTGGCAGAACACCTCCACCTGGCTGAGCAAAGCACAACCATCCTGAGAGAAGCCTGGAGCAACTGTAAGACACAGGAGCAGGAAAAAGGTAGATGGCTGCAGGGAGCGCCAAAGGAACCCCAAAGGCTGTTCCCTGGAGACAGGGACAGCAGGTGTTCCAGAAAGGTCATTCCTCTCGAAAGAGCTACACGGTCATTTCCCACCTCTGTTGTGAAAGGAATCCTCTGAAATGCAGGGTAAGGGTGATGCTGAATCTTGAGTGTGCAGGATGTGTGCCACACGCATTTCTCTAACACATGCATTTCTCCCCAGCGATTGTTGTGGATCAAGGCATCAAGCACTGTCCTGAGCTGTAAGCCGAGAGGAAGAGAAGAGAATACTGTTTGAGGAATGCTTGTATTTTCATGGGGAGGTCTGACTCAGGCGCAAGTAATGCAAGGAGGAAATGAACTGGAGCAGAACTGGGAAATGTGGGGGGTGGTTCTGAGAGATACCAATGTGCAGGGTGAAGAGAATGGCTTTTTAAAAAGGTATCTGGTTCCCTCAGCTTTCCTAAATAAGTCAACCGTGTCCTGTTCAGATTGAGAGCAGGTTCTGAGCACAGGAAGACACTGGGATCCACAGAGGAGCCCTTGGGAAGCCTCCAATCGTCTCTGAACAGAGAGGAGTGAAGGTGCATTTTTTTTTGCTTTTGTTTCAAGGACAAATGTCTCTCTGGCTGCTGGTGTGAGAGAGGGAACGGAAGCTACTGTGGTATTTTCCTTGTCCTCACTTCTGCCATTAGGAATGGAAAAACTGGAAGCTAATGCTGCTGGAGTTCCTTTCCCTCTAAGATGGCCCACAGGACTGACCCAAGCACACAGTAGGACAACAAGGAGAGTCAGGTACTGCCACCCCCAGAAGAGAAAAGGGAAGCCATACAACACCAAACAGTTCTGTACTTCCTGAGGACAAGGAACTGTCTGCAGCTTCCCGTGGGACAGAGGCCTCCCCAGAGATTCTAGCTCTAGATGGAACTCGCCGAGCTGGAAGGCATTCAGAATGTTCAGTGTAGTCACCGTGTTCGAGGCACCTTGACTTGTGCTTGGTGCAAGTCCATTACAAAAGCACCTAAGTAAATCACCGTGTTAAACGTGCTGTGTGATTGCCAGTGACACCCAGCTAATAGAGTGATGCCCACCAGCTCCACAGGGCATAAAGCTTGCTGCTGCTTAGCTGTGCAGTTACTGTTGCGGGCTGCGTGTTCTGGGTAAAGGGAACATGTCTCCACTAAAGTTGCCTACGACTGTTAGTGACAGTGTGTCCACGTGGTGGTCATCCCTCCACAAACCCTTGGCAATTCCTTTACTCCGTCTGAGGGCGTCTATAAATGTTTATTCCATTTGAAGGAACTCCAAGGTTGGATCTGGAGAAAGAAGCACTGAAGATGGTTTGTTTGGGGTTGGGGCTGCTTCTGAGAAACCTTCAAAGTGAGGGGGTGAGCAAAGAGGCCCACCTGGAGCTCACGAGTTGGGGTTAGTCACAGACAGACTGGGCAGCAACGACCTGTGGACTTGCCGAAAGCATCTCAGGACTTGTGAGACTGTGGTCACTATGGAGTCTAGTCTACATGCAGTCTCCTCTCAGAAACCAGGAGTCTGAGCTGACTGGCACGAAAGAGTCAAAGTTTAGCTTGTGAACATTCTGTTTTTCATCTGGTGCAGTTTATGCTGCCAAATTCCAGTCTAGTCCATTGTGAAGGATGCTAATTTCCATTTCTGTTCTCAGTCCCCGCCTTCCAGTCCAGCTGCCAATGGAATTCCTTTTTATCTTTATCAACTATTATTATTTCTGTTTTACAAATAAAGAAACTCAGGAGCAGGAATGGCCGTCATCATAAGCCTGAGAAACTGCAGCTCCTGCCCCAAACCCAGGACTACCGACTTCAGTGCTCGTGACCTGGACAACCTCCTCACTGCGACCTCTCTTTTGCTTCGCATTCTTTGCCTGATTTTCCAGCTCCCTACTGTATGAGTGACAACCAAGACTTGTAAACTTGTATTATAGCCTTCTAAAGGACAGTGTGGCCTTCAGGGGTGGCCTGCCCTTCCTTATACCCCAAATCTTTCCTACTTGTTTCAGGTTACCGACATGTCTTGATCTTGGTACCTCCTTAGCTTTAAAATGGGAATAGTATTAGTATCTCTCCTGTAAGATTGCTGGGAGGATAAAGTAAGTGCCTAAAATGATTCTGGGGAGTTTCTGCTATAATACAAAGTGCCAGGTAATGAAGTTAGCAAGATCATTCTCTCCCGTCTCTGTAGGACTCAAAGTATTCAGCAAACTGAGAGCTGTGGTGTAGAGCAGCCTCCTAAATTTTTAATTTGCATACAAATCATCTGGAGATCTTGTTAAAATGCAGATTCTAATCTGGCAGGCCTGAGTTGCTGCAGTTTTGGGAGCTCCTGGGTGATGCCTGCTGGGACCACACTTTGAACAGCAAGTAATTCTCACAGTTTGTGGTCTTCAGACCAGCAGCTCCAGCGTTAGCAGGGAATGTGTTAAAATACATACGCATTTTTGCATGTGTCCCCTTACCTTCTCCCATGACTCAGTGCTCTGGGGTAGACCCACTGGTCTACGTTTTTATGAATGAGCCTCCAGGTAAGGATGCTGATGCTCTCACTGTTGGATATGGGCCGAGGAAGAGACCTGAAAAGAATCTGTCCCCTAGGGTGGCATTCTGGATTTGCGGTGTGATGGTTGTGTGGTCTTGGAATAGTCTCTTAACCTCTCTTAGCCTCCACAGAAGGCCCCTAAAAACTGAATTGTTCAGCCGAAGCGTGACTGCCAAGACCACAGCTAAAATCAGGCCATCTTTCACATCCTTGAATCCCACCCAGCAGCGCTCTTCCTCTGTAATATGGAACCCATTTTCAGACTCTTTTCAGAAGACTCTTGCATGGCTGTGGTGAGATCACCCAAAAGCATCTGGAAATGTTAGAAGATAAAACCTAATTGTGAAGTACTCAAAACATATTTGATCAATGTTCAAAGAGGTGAAGTGTCGCAGCTTTGGAAAGTAACTCAGCTTTGGGAAGTCCAGCCGTTACTAAACAAAATGTCAATTGTTATGAGAATGGCCTTCAAGTCCCCTTAGTAACTTGGCATTTCCCATCAGAGCAGATACCTGATCACAACTGCGTGAGAAGGACCTAGGGTATTTGATTAGAGCACTGTCCACAGGTCAAATGAGGAAGACAGCTGTTGACATGAATGGTTCATAGCAGGACCCAAGTTGCTCTGTGTGAACCATTCCTTCCATGGCTTTAAAACAACAAAATCCACTTTGCTGCAGCTCGCAGACCTCTGGGTGGACGGCGGCGGTCATTCCTTCCTCCATCCGTGCTCTACACTCATGGGAGAAGCTTTTTATCTGGCTCTGCCAACACTCTCACCAGCCAGAACTGTCTATAATTAGGTAAATCTACCTACAAAGTTGACTCGGCCACTTCCACCCCGTCATGAAATACAAATCGAGAAGGATGATGGGAGTTTAGTTTTGCGTATGTGTTTAGTGAATGTTTTCTAAGTTTCAAATATCTAAGGTGGAGTAATAGTAGCCCAGACTTTCTGAGTATTTACCTGTTACCATAAAACTATCTATATGAATTCAAAATATATGCCTCCCAGGTATATGATATTTCTCTCACCTGAGTGAACCTCCATCTCAAATAACCATAACTAGCCAACCCCAATGTAATAATCTCAGCAGATACAGAACATGGCAGTCAGAGGAGCAATGGAGGTATCAAGGAAGCCAAGATCCTTTCCTCCAGTCTGCTCAGAGCCACCTCCCTGATTACCTCACCAGCATCTGGCCTCTAAACCAGTTCTCTTATCGGCACGGCGTGACGTCTCAAGATGATCTTATCACGTCTCCTCTACTTCTAAGCCCATACTTGGTGCTCAGGCGCATGCCCCAGGTGTGGATAGGTCCGTGCGGCTCCTCAGCTACGTTTATGTGTACGGCTTACCTTTCCCCTTGTTCAGGACAGCTCCAGAAGCTTCCCCCACACGCCATTGCCTCAGGAGTAGTGGTTTTCCATTGGCTGCAGCTGCCCAGCTGGCCTGTTCCTAGCGCAAACAGGAAACTAAAATGTGTTCCAGCTAAACACATTCTCTCTTGCCTGGCGACTCGATCTAATGAGTTTATGTTATAGGCCCATCACGAGACGAGAAGAACTTTGAAGACGATCCTACTAACGTTTCAGAGGAAAGCTACAGTTCTGCAAACACCGCTGCCGAATGTGGGAGAGAGGAGAGAAGGTGCGCTCTCATCAGCACGTTGCTTGTCCGTAAAGTCTTGTCAAAAACTAGTGCCTGTCATCAGACCACAACACATCCAAATTGTCACTGAGCTTCTTTACTCTTGAGAGCCAACAAAAGGATTGGGAATGGAGGTGATACCTGGATCTCCTTCTGTCCCCCACCAGGGAACTAGGGGTATAAATTCAAGTACAGAGAGGAAGTATTAGACACTACAGGCAAGGAAGAGCGCTTAGACAGCTTTATCTTGGCTATCCCTCTAGGAAGCTGGTGCATCATGCTAATTACAGGAATGACAGTGTAGAGGAAAAGACCATGTGTAGGCAGAAGGATCTGTGGTAGGGACAAGGGCTACGGCAGATACTCAGGGGAATCTGCCCAAATGTGATAAAAAAAAATTTTTTTTACACACAAGAGAGAAATCTGACTTTGTTATACGCACAGCAGAGAAACAGCATCGTCTTCTAGGTCCAGAGTCTGAACGTGAGTCAGCAGTCTGGCAGCATTGTTTAATAAAGCAAGAATGGGATTCAGAAGCAGGAAGAGGCACAGAACATTATGCTCAGCACATTTGAGGACTCTCGCTCTTCCCTGTTATTCTCTAATTGCATCTTGCGTCTATGTCTTGTCTCCTCAGGGAGATCAGAAGCTCCCAGAGGACAGAGTTCAGGCTTGAGTCTTCCCTTGAATCTTTTTATCACTGGCAAGAAAGTGTGTGTGTGTGTGTGTGTGTGTGTGTGTGTGTGTGTGTGTGTGTGTGTGTGTGTGTGTGTGTGCAGTGTGTGTGTGCAGTGTGTGTGTGATAAGAGAGAGAGAGAGAGAGAGAGAGAGAGAGAGAGAGAGAGAGAGAAACAGACAGATAGAGACAGAAAGAAGATGAATATATTTGGAATCTTAGGAGAGCATAGGTAGACTTGTGGGGTTGGTGCTGTAATTCCAGAAGGAATTCCCTTAAAAGACAAACAGGATAGAGCTCAAATGAAAGGCTGGCTTGACAGAAACCTGCAGAACCGATGACGAAAAGGACAATGACAGCTCATCAAGGGCCTGTTAACCTGCAGGCCATCTCCAGACCTTATAGTGAGTCTGCAGGGCAGGCGTTAGTAGCCCCACCCTACAGCTAAGAAAACTGAGATTCAGAGAACTTGAGTCAGGTAACAATCATGATCGTAAAGCTACTAAGTGAATGAGTTAGAGGAGTTAGAGCCCAGCGCTGCCTGGCGCTGAAGCTCAGGTTCCTTGCGCTTGCCCACACACAGGAAGAGAGAATGTGTGTCCTATATATGGTAGGCTAAGGAAGCAGGCTGAGCCTGGAGGACTGTTGTCCTTTCTGGCACAAGGGATGGTCACAGCAAACACCCCCCGGCCCAGCCTCACAGCTGTGTGATGTTGGCACCACAGGTCAGTGCAGAAGGTCTCTGGGTCTTGTGGGATTTGGGGCACTCTGTGGTCTCAGAGTCAGAAAGGAGGCAGCTCCAGATGCTCTGGACAGGGGCCAAGGCCGTCTCTATTTGTGTCCTTTTCGAATTGCTTCAGCTGACTCATCATTGAGCTGCGTGCACTGTCCGTCCTGTCGTAACGAAATAAGACATCTTTAACGAGCCTCCTTACTGTAAGCTGCAAAGAGAAAGACGCAAGATAATTTCAAAGGGAAAAGAAAGAGTGGAAAAAGACAAAATAAATGCCATGAGTTCGAGTTTATTTTTTTTTACTTCCCCTTTAACAACTTTCAATTTCTCAAATTTAAAAAAAGCAAAATTCTCTCTTTTTAAAAATATTTCTCTTGGGGCCAGGAGGTGGTGATGCTAGTGATTTAATCCCAGGACTTGGGAGGCAGCGGCAGGAAGATCTCTGTGAGTTCGAGGCCAGCCTGGTCTACAAGAGCTAGTTCCAGGACAGGCTCCAAAGCTACAGAGAAACCCTGTCTCAAAAAAACAAAAAAAGAAGAGAAGGGAAAAAAAGAACAAAAAGAAAAGGATTACTCTTTTCCCCCACTTTCATTGAAAATAGATTTTCTCATGCAATATATCCTGATAAAGTTTCCCCTCTCTCTACTCCTCCTAGTTCCTCCCCCACATCCACTCCCTTTTTGTCTCTCATTAGAAAAGAAAACAGGCTTCTAAAAGACAACAAAACATAACAAGATCAATTATAAAATAAGACAAAAACTATCTTATTGACATTGAACAAGACAAATCAACAGAAGGGAAAGAGGCCAAGGGTAGGACAAGAATCAGAGACCCCATCCTCCACACACTCAGGAGCCCCATAAAACACTAACTGAATGCCATACTATAAGCCCAGACGACCTGGTGCAGACCCAGGTCAGCTTGTGTTTACAGCTTCAGTCTCTGAGTTCATATGAGGTTTGTTCCGTTGATTTAGAGGGCCTTGTTCTCCTGATGTCCTTCATCCACTCTGGCTCTTACACTATTTTTAACATTTATTTTCATTTATTTGCATGAGTGTGTGTCTGCCACATCTGTGCAGGTTCCCACAGATGCCAGAGTGGGCAGTGGATCCCATTGAGCTGGAGTTACATATGATTGTGAGCCGCCCAGTGTGGGTACTGGGAATGGAAGTCTAGTCCTCACAAGAGCCGCGAGTGCCCTTAACTGCCATGTTCTCTTCCTGGCTCCCTGAAAGAATCTTCTGTCAGAACCAGGTAAAATTATAGATACATTTAAAATAATGTAAAGTTTAGGAATGAAGAAATACCTGATGCCACCTAAAATTTAGGAAAAGACAGACAATTAATTATATTAATATACACCTTTTCTGTTGCTCACCCATTGGGAAATGATCTCTGGTTTTACAATCTGAAACATCTCCCATACCATAAAAAAACACACACACAAAAAGCAAACATACAAGTAATGTTTTAACAAAAATACATACGCTATCAAGTTGACTAACACTACAACAGCCTTTGGAATTCATACACAAAAAGGCAACAAACTGATGGTCACAGAGATGCCATATCAGTGAAAGGTAATGTTTTGCTCAAGGAATCTGAGCTAGGCTAGCTAGGAACTGTCACACACAGCAGCCTGGGAGTCCATTCTTCTGAGGTGCCCAGAGCTCCCTGAACAAACTATCCTAGCACAGAGCTGAGAACAAGTCTCCTGGCAAGGAGCAATGTATTGACCATCCAACTGGAGACTTCAGACTCCTTTGTCCTTCCTTGTGACTATTCATATTTAGTTCCAAAAGGATCTCTTCAGCTAGGGCCAACTTCGCATCCCACGTACCAAAATAATCCTAAAACATGTTTTAGAGAAATTTAATAGGTGCTCCAGATGATCTGAGGGAGGAGGACGAGGCAAGTTCCTGCTTGGTTCCCTGAGAAGGAGAGATTTTAGGTCAGAGAACCACAGAGAAATGGCAGTGAGCAGTTTAGAGCAGGGCTAATCACCTCGGGGTCTGACGGAGATGCTGAGTCCACAGGCCTGGGGTGAGACCTGAGAGTCTGGAGTGCTAGCAAGCCAGTTTCTGCTGCTAGATGAGGACCCTGTTTTGAACAGTCTCAGCTTTAGTTGTTGCAGGAGAACTGAGACAAAAGCTCTACCTGATGTCCTTATCCACCACCTTCTTGTCATATACATTGTAGCAGCGTGAAAGAGAGTGACAGTCCTTAAGGAGAGGCCTCACTCATTGCTGATGGGGATGTCAGACATTACAATCCGTTTGCGAAACATTTGGCAGTTTCCTAAAAGGAAACATAAATGACTGCCATGTCCTCGTTCCTAGAATAACCAAGTCAGGCATCTTCTTGGCATGCATATGGTGCAACCAGATATTTTGGGGGAGACCAACTAGAGATATTTGTTATGTGATTAAAAACTCCTATCTTACAGTCAGAGGTCCTAGTTAAGACCCCATGCTAGTCTTTCTTAGTGTTTTTAGACTCCTGTTTCTTTTGTTATAAAACGAGAATAGCAAAATCTACCTGGCAGCATTGGGTAGATTCAATTTAATTAGAAATTGTGTAAATGCCACGGACCTCCATAAATGTTATTTTATATCCCGTGATTAACTAGTTTGTACGTAAGTATGTCCGACAGCTCTGGGGGCAAACAGGTAACTATGGAGAGTTCGTGTGTACAGTACGATTCTTAACAGCTAGTCAGAGGGGTAGAACGAGCACAAGCCAACCGCGTGAAGGATGTCGATATTTTTAAAAAATGCTGCAAACTAAGAATTTAATTGCTAAAGAGAGTCAAAGAGATAACTTGTCTAGAGTTAGACTGCTGAAGACTGGCAGGAAGTTGGAATCGACCTAGGGCCTGAAAGGAGCGAGAGACATAGATTGGCAGAACGAATGAACAAATCACTTAAGGGAGCTCAGTAACTGTTCTTCTCATCCATAAAATGGAGGTTAGGACTCTTGTGGGGATTAAATGAGATGATGTATTTACAAGCTTAGTGCACTTCTTACACACAGTATGCATGCATCGCAGTTTTTAATCCTTCCTGTTTTACTTGAGTAACATAGACCTATGATGAAAATAACAAAGCTGACGTGTAAAAGGCATACGTTGATGACTTTTGCTCTTGTTTTCCATCTCCACGAACAGATTTCCCCTTTCCTCACAGGCCAGCACTCTTATACAATTTTATAATGTTTCCTTACACTGATAACAGCAAATATGAATTTATTCAAAACTTGCCTTTGCCATACAAGCAAGTTGCACTGCATTTGAAGTTTTATCACCTATTTTTTGTTTATTTGATTGTTGTTTCTTAAACAGGATTGTTGACTGAGGTTTTCTGTTCTGCCTGGTTTCTGTCCTCCCACCAGGTCCCACAGCTGTTTAGCCCCAAAGAGGCTATATTAATGATAAACTGATTGGCCCATTAGCTCAGGCTTCTTATTAACTTTTATGACTTTCAAAAAAAAAAGCCGGGCAGTGGTGGCACATGCCTTTAATCCCAGCACTCGGGAGGCAGAGGCAGGTGGATCTCTGTGAGTTCGAGGCCAGCCTGGTCTACAAGAGCTAGTTCCAGGACAGGAACCATAAGCTACTGAGAAACCCTGTCTCGAAAATCAAAAAAAAAACTTTTATAACTTACATTAGCCCATTATTCTAGTATATTTTAGCCACATGGCTCAGTATCTTTTTTTGGTGGGGCAGGTCACATCTTGCTTCTTTGGTGTTTGGACAGGACTGGGGAGGAATGGGCTTCCTCCTTCCCAGAATTCTCCTGTTTTCATTGCCACACCTCTACTTCTTGTCTGGTTGTCCCGCCTATATTTCCTGCCTGGCTACTGGCCAATCAGCGTTTATTTAAAACATAAATGTCAGAATATAAACAATTGTCCCACACCACAGGATCTTATGTCACACAGGCTGGTTTTGATCTAACTATGCAGCTGAGACTCTGGCCTTGATCCTCCTGCCTCAACATCTCTGGTTCCGGGGTTACAGGCATGCACCACCATGCCTGGTAGGTGTACATGTGTGTGTACCTGTTCATATGATTGCATGTATGTGCATGTGTACCTGTGCATGTGAAGGCTAGAGCACAGCCTTGGATTTCTTTCCATAGGAGGCTTTAGCCACTTTGTTTCTTTCTTTGTTTAAATGTCTCTCAGCCTAGAACCCTCCAGAGTGGCTAGGCTGGCAGACAAGCAAACCTCAGGCCTTTTTGCGTCTCTACTTCTCCATGCATGGGTAATAAGCACATGGCACCTCAGCTGGATTTTCCACGTGGATTCTGGAGATTAAACTTGGTTTCTTCTGCTTTTGTGGCAAGCACTTTACTCACGACACTGCCTTCCCACACTTTCTCTCTGTGTTGTTGAAACTAAACAGCATTCTAACGCTCAGTCAGACCACAATTTATCCAGGCCCCTCTTGGGGAACACTATAAATCGGCTAATGTGAACAACTTTCGCACATCTAACACCTTTCCTATGTGCATTTTAATCTACAGCTGAGATTCCAGGCGAAGGGCAGATGAAAATGTAGTTGTAGTCGATATTAACAGCAATCCCTTCATTGGATCCCAGCCTGTGCTTCTGGTGCTGCCTCCCTTTCCGAGCCTTGCCAAGGAGTGCCGTCTAATCTGGGTTTTGATATACCACCTTCACCACGTAATCTACAAAACGATTTTACTAGCTGGTTCTTTCCCCAGCCTTTCTATGGTCTGCTTGTCCGTTCAGGTACTAGCACTCCACTGCTTCAGTTATTGAGATTGGGTAAAGGCATTGCTATTTAGAGGGGCGAATTCATCTTCTCTGCTGTTTGTTCTCAGAGATTTCCTGGTTATTCCAGCTTGTCTGTGTTTCCATGTGAACTTCAGAACCAGTTTTCTCAGTTTGGAGGAGAGAGAGACAAGACTGTCTTACTGTCATTGTGAGAACTGCATTAAATTTACAAACTAAAGAGAATTGGCCTCTTCCTGACTTTTAGTGTTCCTAAGGAAAACATGACAAGCCTTTGCATTTGTTGAGTTCCAATACTGTGTTACTGCTGTCCCTCTGATCTCATCTCACACCAGGTCCAAAGGTCAGGAGATAAAGGATAAGAAGTTAGAACGGCAAACAGGAAGCAGGTTCACTTGTCTAAAAGTCAAGGGGCCATAGCTCTGAATACTGGCCTAGCAGGAAGAGATTATGTCCAGAAGAAAAGAGGGGGAGGAGAGAAAAACATTGTTTGGACTTGATGCTTCATCTGGGTAGCTTCCTTTAATTCTCATTTTTACAGATCATAATCGTGTCATGAGAAATATCCGCCCTTGAGATTAAGTCACCCCAAACTGCAAGCCACGGGTTATTATACGCCTCACACAAGAGCTCAACAAACGCTAGAGGTGAAAATGTCAACGAGGATGACAGTGAAGAAAAGCATCAAGGCCCTAACGTATGAAGTAAATCGTCAAATCTTCAAGATTCATAATTCAAACCTCTGCCAGCCAGTTTCTGAAGCCCATACGCTATACTGTACTATTCTCTGGGGACGTGCAGGTAGGTCAGTTCAGTTTAACTAACTATCTACTGTAAACAACCTAATATCAGCTTCCATTTCAGAGCTTACATTAGGGAAGGCTGAGTAATTTACAAATAACAAAAAGACAGTCATACTGTGTGAGCGTGTGCAGTGCAGAGGGCTTCCCTGAGTAAGGCCAGCTTGGGGAGCTGTGGTTAAGGGTGTAAGGACTGCCAGGCTCATTCCTTTGCCCCTGTCCCCACTCTTCTAGTCACTGGGTCTCTCTGCCCCTTCTCTCAGTTCCATTTCCCTGTGCTTGGTGTTCTCACCATGCTGCCTTCTGTGAGCGAGCGCAGGCTCACATGGTAGCCCCAGGCTCACATTCCAGCTTCACTCCAGGCAAGTTTTCATGATGGGCTTTCTCAGCACAGTGGCCAGAGGACAGAGGGTGTAATAGTTAGCAGCCCTCCACCCGTGACACACCTGTCCCCTAATTACATGGCTGAATTAAGAGGGAGAACAATTGTCCATCTGCGAGTTCAGGGCTCATCTGGAGTAGTACCGGAACAAAGAACCACACGTGACAACGGTGCAAGTAAACTAGAGCATGGCTCCTCCACGGGTTATCATGCACACATTTAAGACGACTTTTACTTTGAATATGGTAGAATAACATGGGAAGGGGGGTGGTGAGGTGGTTGTTCTTCTAAAGCACTCAGGCTTGATTCCCAGCACCCACTTGCTCATTTACAACTGTCTATAACTCTAACTCCGGGAGATCTGCTGCCCTTCTAGTCTCTGTGAGTGCTAGACACTCACATGGTGTCTTTATTTATGTGCAAGCAAAAGACTGAAACACATAAGATAAAATAACAGTTATAAACAAATAACGTGGGAAAACGTTATTTCAGTGCTAATGAATTAATGCAGCATACAGCAGACAACTGTCTGGAAGCTGTTAAATGCTATAGGTAACATCTGGACAGCGAACACACTGAACTTCAAAACCTGCTTTAAATGCGAATACTGTTCTTCAGATGACGTGGTAATTTCTCATTTTTTCCACCCATCTTCTTTCTTTTCATTATTATTGTTTTCCTTGTGGCATTTGTTTATAACTGCTCCCTGCTGGAATTTTTTTAAAGTCTTTATTTTGTGGACTGAATAGCTACCTCAGCGGTTAAGGGTGCATACTGCTTTTGCAGAGCAATGAATTCCCTGCCCAGCATCCATATGGGGCAACTCATTAACAATTGCAGCTCCAAGGGGATGCAACGCCCTCTTCTGGCCTCTGTGGGCACTGCACTCACATGCTCATGCACACGCACACATATTCTTATAATTAATATAAAAAACTCTTTTCAAAAATTCTAGCCGGGCGATGGTGGTGCACACCTTTAATCCCAGCACTTGGGAGGCAGAGGCAGGCGGATCTCTGTGAGTTCGAGACCAGCCTGGTCTACAGAGCTAGTTCCAGGACAGGCTCCAAAGCCACAGAGAAACCCTGTCTTGAAAAACCAAAAAAAAAAAAATTCTAATATGCATCTTTACATTGACATTTTTTTTCTCAGATTATGTTTGGTTCTATCCTAGGTCTCTGGGCCATCCACCCTCCGGGTCCTGGTGTAATATGCCTAATGATATCCCAATGAAGAGAGGGAGGAAGGATTGTATGAGCCAGGTGGTCAAGATCAGGATCACAATGAAGGGAGGAAGACCCAGATGTCAGAAAACCCACAGAAATGACTAATCTGGGCTCATAGGAGCTCACAGAGTTTGAACCAACAGCCAAGGAGCCTGCGTGGAATCAACCTAGGCCCTCTACATGTGTGACAATTGTGCAGCTTGGTCTACTAGAGGCCCTCCTAGCACTGGGAGCAGGGGCTGTTCCTAACGCTTTGGCTGGCTACTGGGAACATATTTCTCATGATGGGTTGCTTTGCCCAGTCTTAATACAAGGGGAGGAGCTTAGTCCTACAGCAACTTGATATGCCATGCTTTGTAGCTGCCCAAGGGAGGCCTGCCCCTTTCTGAACAGAAACAGAGGAGGAATGGATGGGGGCAGGGCACAGGAGAGATGGGGAAAGGGATGAGAGGAGAGGAGGGAGGGGAAACTGTGGTCTGCACGTAAAATAAATTAATGAATTTTATAAAAAAATAAATAATTTTAATATGATTCCAAAAACCCCTCTATTAACTTAAATATTTGTTATGCTTTTAATTCTAGAAACTCACTGCTTCTGCGTGTTTTTGTTGTTGCTTTATTTTGTTTTTTTTCACAGTATATTGCATTTGACTAGTAGTTTTTCTTATGCCTGTAAAGACATAATGTTATTTTTATTGCTAAGTTTTTCTGTTCTCTGAACTTGGTTTTCTAATTCTGTTTCTTTGTTGCTTCCCAATTCTAATTTTTTAAAACCTTCCTTCAAATAAAATCCAACGTTTCATCTTGTGTTCCTCTTTAATTTCATCAGAGAAACGATACCCAACTGTTGAGCTTCACAGTAGACGTGGGGTGGGGCAAACCATCAGTTGAGGAAACCCTAAATGCCAGCATGTCTTCCGGGAAGCAGTCTTCGTTTGCCTGCCTAGGAACAACTGGAAAAGAAGGATGATTAGGCAGGGCATGACATTCAAAGAACAGAGATGTTGGTGGTGGCGGTGGCGGTGGGCAGTTACGAAGGTGCCGTGGTTTAATGTATTAGACACGTCCCCGGCCCCCATCTTTTCAGCCTTCTCTCAAGCCTCACTACTTCCTGGGGGGGAGAGGCAGGTCAGGAGGAGCTGTGTGGTTACTTGGTTGTGTAAACTGAGAAAGGGAATTTGGAGGAAGGTCTCACATCTCTACGAAGCACTTGCAGCCGGTCCTTCCTCCATTACCCCAAAAGAGCTGCCTTCACCGCGTTGAGTAC
Source organism: Microtus agrestis (assembly GCA_902806775.1). NCBI lineage: Eukaryota > Metazoa > Chordata > Mammalia > Rodentia > Cricetidae > Microtus > Microtus agrestis. Next base: position 35,844 of record CADCXT010002782.1, on the reverse strand, counting down.
CACGGTGCGTCTGTCCAGTGAGTCTGTCTGTTTTCATCAGCACTGTAGGCGCTCAGCTTGGCCAGTGAGCTCTCTCTCTCTGTGCTGCTTTGATTTATGAAAACTAGTTAATTTCTACTCATTTTGTGCTTCCAAGTTAATGCCTTTAAAAATGTCAGTCAGGGGCTGGTGAAATGGCTCAGTGGGTAAAACTGTTTGCCATCATCCCTGAGTTTGAGCCCTGAGACCTACATGGTAGAGAGAGCTGATTCCTTTAACCTCCAAATGTGTATGGCATGCACACACACTCACATACTCTTATAATTAATTAATTAATTAATATCACAATCATTTCATTTTGTGGGCTGTCTGGAGAGACTATATAAAAAACAGTTGACTCACTATTCTCAATAAGAAATCTCACTTCAAATCTTTGTTAAGATTTTCAAAACAAATAATGTACTATGTTTACAATGGGGAATACAAATTTTAAATGATTAAATATTTATAAGGAAAAAACTCTCAAACTAGATTGCAAGTGGAGAGAAAAATAATATATGTTATAAATTAATAAGTGTTCTTTAATCATGAAATTTTCATGTAGAAAAACTATAGTTAAAAGTATACCTGAACAACATTTTTTTTTCTATGTAGACCAGGCTGGCCTCGAACTCACAGAGATCCGCCTGCCTCTGCCTCCAGAATGCTAGGATTAAAGGCGTGAGGCACCACACTCCAGCCTAAATAACATTTTTATATTTTTATCATCATATAATCTATAATTGAAGGAAACAATGAAGGGAGTGAAAGGGGAAGGAGAAAACTTTTGGGTTTAGCACTTGTGAAAAATAAAAAATCCAACCAGAAAAATATTACTGTAGAGATTAGATTTCCGAATATTTGAGGGGAAGAAAATAAAGAGCAAGGAAGCATGTTGGAAGTAACCAACCACTTTCTGATTATATTTAGCTCATATTTTACAAGATGAAACCTGTACCTGGCATCAATATCTGGTCAAGAACATGTGGCTAAGAGGTCATAGGTCCTAGTGGAGAACATATTTTCCTTGACAGACATGGCATTAAATCTGACCCTAATAACTTGTAGTTATACCCATGAAGTAATGCATCTCTCGCCCTCATCAGCAGATGATAATTAGCTGAGACTCACAATTGGTCAAGGCACAGAAAATAAGAGACTGTGAATACTCAGCCCTAGACAGACCATATATACTGCAGTCCTTACTCCTAATGCTCTGGGATCAAGGCTGAAGAAGGGCCCAAAAGAGTGTAAGGACCAAACGCAGTAGATGACAAGGAAACCATGTTTCTGGGCACAACAGTGAACTTAGAGAAACTGTGACAGCAGGCACATAGCTTGTGCAAGCTCAAGACAGAGCAAATGCTATCATGGAAAGGAGAGTTGGTCCAGAAACCCCATCCTTAGTCATGGAGGTATTGACAATGTCAGCTGCTGGAGGAGGAAGAGTCAGTTTTCCAGGAGTATAATCCCTGCTAAATTGACCATGCTCCCAGGAAAACAGAATTCAAGAATACTCAGATAGCACAAACTGATCTTGATTGGTTTCAAAAAGAAAGGGACCCAAAGTTGGAAAAGGAGGTGTGGCTCTGGGAAGAGTTGGGGGAGGGGTGAAGATGACCAAAGATGTAAACACTCAAAGAGCTAATACTTTATAAAAAGGAAGGTAAAACATTAAAAGAAAAGAAGAAGAGAAATATGCAAATGAGAGGGGCTTGGATACTTCTTTGATTTGGACCTGGGAATTATTTAAAATAAATTATGATACAAAACAGGGTTTAGTCAGACCAGAGGGACTTGCTAGTTCAGATGGAGTCAGACTCAGTGTGACTAAAATAGAAAACGCTAGGAGTTTCTGTGATGGCAAACGAAAACCGTGGATGGTGCAAGAGGCATTAACCTGCTCACCACGGTGAAACCACAAGGAAACTGAAGGGAAGTTCAGAGCTCATTATTACAATCTAGAGATGTTGAAGGTGTCATGCCATCCTAGCTGACTCAACTTCTGCCTACTTCCATGTGGGGAAAAAGTTTTGAAGAAAATGATGACCTAATTTGTCTTACCATATTATAACTGAGTAAATCACTTAGAAAAGGAGCAGAAAAATCCTGGGAAGAAATAGGCTCTGCAGAGCCTTTAAAAGGCTATTTAGCATGATGGTGCCGCAGAAGAAATCATTCCCATGAGGACCCTGAGTGGCAAATACTGCAATGGATGTTCTGCTTAGGGATGGTGTCACCAGGCAATTCCTCTATCCCAGCAAAATGGGAAGATTTCGTTTTGTTAATTATCAAACCTGCCTAATGGTGCTGATAGTTGAGAGTCTGTTGGTGCTGGAGACAGTTCAGCAATTAAGAGCACTGGCTGCTCTTGTAGAAGACCTGGATTCAGTTCCCAACATGCACAAAGTGGCTCGTAATTATCTATAACTCCAGTTCCAGAAGACCTGATGCCATCTTTTGAGCTCTATGGACACCATGGACACCAAGAACCTGCATGGTGCACCTGCATATGTGCACATAAAAGAGTAACACACATTAAATCAATCAATCAATCAACCAATCAATCAGTGGTCCAAGGATGAGGTTCACATTCAAGCATACCCCTCACTGATTGCACAGATGCCAGGAAACTGCTAACCTCCCAGTTTCTTCATCTGGAACAGCAGTGAATCATCATAGGGGTGGGTATAAGTTTGAAATGAAATAATACAGTGAAGTATGGAGACAAGTTTGCACATTCTGGGAAGTCAATAATGCAAACTGTGATTTCTTCTAAAATAAAAATGCTAATAATGGTCATTACATGTTTCTCACTGCTTGCTATATGACAGGCAGACTAGTAAACACTTAGCTTCTTATCTTTGTAATGGTTCACTAAAGTAAGTGTAATCCCTACTTTTAAACAAGGAAAATGCTCAGAAAAGTGAAGCCATTCATCATAGCCTATAAAGCAAGTAAACAGAAGGGCTCTCAACCCAGGATTGCCTTACATCAAGCCACAGCATACATCTTAAAAATGAAATTACTTATGAAACTGACCACAGCTGATCTTGCAGAAACTTAGAGCGTGACTATAATCCAGTGATGTGTGATATTGTGTGGAGGTCATTTTAGAAGGAAAGCACTGGAAGATGCAGCATTGGACAACCGTGAACCCATGACCTTGATTCTGAAGCATCCAAGAGGATGGCAGAAACAGAAATGTAAGCAGATTTTGTTTGGACGAAGCAGCATAGAAAAGTGTGCCAAACAGAAGAATGAGGTGGGCTGTGTGAGCACAGAGGAGGAAGCAATTAATTCTGACAGGGCGATAAGGGAAGGCTTTGGGGATGCGCTGTAAATGAGCTGGGCCTTGAAGGTTGCATAGATTTTGATTAGTGGGGGAAGTAATGGTCATTCTGGGCCTAGCAAAGGTGAGGAGGCGGGAACATGCTGCATGGCTGGGGATCAGGCAGGTGATCATAGAAGACGATTGTAGCATGCACTAATGGATGCGATGGAAAACGAGGCCGTTAAAAAGTGGTAGGGGGTAAGTGCAGATCATGAGGTCCCTGAACACTTGTTTAAAAGACTGAACTGTATTGAGAAGTCAGCAGGGAGTCATTGGAAATTTTATGAAGACAACTCTAGCAGCTGCCTCAGAAGACAGCCTGGGAAAGCAGACTGACAGAGATGGAAGGCGGGAGGGGAAAGGGCAGAGAAGTCCAAGTGAAGAGTCCACTTTGCCCTTCTGGATAGTTCCGTTCTAAACAGTTCCCCAAACACAAACATTTGCGTACATTTACAAAACATGTGATCTTTGCATGGATTTTCAAGAACAAGATGTAGCAATGGAGATTAAGGAAGATAACTACATTCCCCAATTTCCTCTACATTCTAAAGAGCAGTCATCTTCCTAGTGTTTCTGCAGGGTGTTGGTATTGCAATGAGATGATTTGGGACACGGATAGAAGGAGGAAACCCAGCAGGGGCATCCTTGAGTTTCTTCCTCTTGCAACCAGAGCAGATCCTAGACTAGAATCCAAGGATGGGATTTTTATCTGCTGCTCAACAATATTTCCTCAGCCTAGTCTAGTGTCCAGCAAAGGCGTTGTTCAGTATTTGTGGAATGAATGAATGAGTGGAAGGAAAGAATTACTTTCCAGGGTTTGTTTGGGAAAATAAAGATTCCATATAAACAGGAAAAGAAGGGGAGAAAGGAGAATGTTTTAAACGATTCCCTTGAATAACAGTGTTTGGTAACTTCCTAGGGATCCCATGATACCATTTAACAAACTGAAGCATCTTTTTTTAAAAAAAAAAAAAAATCAGACGTAAGTGTTTTAGCCAGTTGTGCAACCGACTTTTCTCTCTCTTACCTCTGCTAAAGATGACACAAACTCGTTACAATCGCTATTTACTATTGAACCCAAGTAAGAAAGCGGGTTTAGGACTTTATTCTGCTTTGCCTTTATCAACCCTATTTGTCACACGATGTATGCTATGAGTAAAATAATGTCTCAGGGGAAGATGCTGCGAGGTCCCTGGATGGAGGATGAAAGGACCTCAGTGACAAGGCAGAGGCAAAGCAGCCTGTGGAACAGAGTGTAGCCTGGAGAGTTGAAATAATCAATCTCTCTGTTAGTTGATTGGCTTAGTTTATTAACCCTCTATTTCCTCTTCCACAATTAAACAAGAATATTAAATGAACATCTTGCATGAGTGTTCTGGAAATAAAGTTAAGGTATGTCAAATAGCTCAAAGAATACATACACACTAATTTCTATTTTAATGGACAATGATATAATATACCACTGCAATTACTTTCCCATCAAAGTTAATGTAAAATAGTAGCAAATTTTTTTAAAAAAATGATTTAAACATAAGCCAATTACCTTTGGAGAAAGAGAAAGTGGAAGAGAGAGAGAGAGACATGATCAAAATTTAAAAGAAATAGATTGTTTTAAGTACTTACAGGCAACCCAAATTTAAAAAGAAAGTCTATGTAAATAAGCTCAAAGTCCTCAAAGGAAGAAACATAGAGACTAGTAAACACTTCTAAAAAGTGTTCAACATCCTTAGCCATCAAGAACTTGCAGAGTGAAATGACTTTAAGATTCCATCTCCCTCCAGCCAGAATGCCACCCTCCAGGATACAAACAGCATCCTGGAAAGAGCTGTCTGTGGATGGGAGTACAGGCTAGGCAGCTACTTTGGAAATGAAGGTAGCTGTTTCTCAATAAGCTAGAAACCATGCGATTCTGCAACATCATTCCTGGGTGTGCACCCAAAGGATTCTCTCTCCTACTGCAGAGGTATTTACACAGGGTGAAGAGCATTCTAGGGAGGAATAGGCTGGGACAGTGTGTGTGTGTTATGGGGGGCAGCGAATGGTCATCTTTGTGAGAAAGGGGGTGACAATAGACAGGAAAATTGATATGAGGAAGGGGATTGACCAAATGCCTCCATAAAAACAGTGTTCCATGCGTTTGCACTGGGAAGAAGAAAGTTATGAATTCTGAGAGGTAAACTATTAATACATTCAGGGCTGACAAATTGATTTACAGATATTCTCATGAACTCAATCGTTTCACTATGTAGAAATAGTCATATAAGTAAACAGTAAATAAGTAACCAGGTATAAATATAACAATATATTATAAATTAATAGTATATAAATAACCATAATTTTATATAAATATAAAGTTATATCCCTATCTATCCTCTGAAAAGTTCTGGGTGCAGTGACAGTTCTGTGGTCGAACACATACCTATCCTAGATAGAGAATTCTAGATTCCTCTTACAATTGAACATTGGAACCTTGCCTCTGGAGAAATGGCTTGTATGAGGAAAGTAAAAATGTGGTCATACTGCAAAAAAAAAATGACTCAAGAATTATAGAGGTTTATAAAGAACACGGAAGTCTGTCACTCGAAAGGATGAGAACAGTTTGTATATCAACGCAACAACTGATAATGATGGATTATAGCTGGTGTCACAAGTTACCATGAACTCCCACAGGTATCAGTGAATAATTAGGTAAATTAATCATTTGATGAGAAATGGTACATTTATGTAATTGTATAGGATCACCCACAAAATCATCATTGAGTAAAAAGGGAGAAAGAATAACCTCTCACTGAACAAGTTTTGCGGATGTTACTTTAATAAGTGACCCCAAAATCTTGCTATTAATGAAATCAGCACAAATTGTGTGCTCCCTACTGATAATACACATGAGAACAGTTTTGTGACTCCTCCAAGATTCCTGCCAAAGATGCACAACCCATATCAAAGCATGAGTAACCGCCAGCCAGACCCAAGTCTAGAAGGCTGAAGGACTGTTCTAGACAAAACACCCAAAGCAGGGCAAACAAAAACCTTGGAAACTCTGAAGCTGATCCTTTTAATATCTCTAACACTGCTAGGCAACTGGAGACCAAGGTCAGAGAGTAATGTAGTGATATATCGATGTTAATTTATTTTGATGCCAAGAGATATTTTTAAGGGAATTCTCCTGTCTGAGAAACACTCACCAGAGACTGGGTGGATAGAGGGAGATTTTCAACCTCGCGTGTGACTCAGGTGGGAAGTGTCCTTTATGTTAGTTATAATTTGTAACTGTTTGGAAATAAGAAACGCTAAGGCAGAACTTAAGAACCACACAGCTCTGGGGCTGGAGAGATGGCTCAGAGGTTAAGAGCATTGCCTGTTCTTCCAAAGGTCCTGAGTTCAATTCCCAGCAACCACATGGTGGCTCACAACCATCTGTAATGGGGTCTAGTGCCCTCTTCTGGCCTGCAGGAATATGTGCAGGCACAACACTGTATACTAAATAAATAAATAAATAAATAAATAAATAAATAAAAAGAACCACACAGCTCAGAGGCCCCCATTTCCACCCCATAGACGGCAAGAAGAGAAATAACTGTGATGGCAGAGCTGCATGAGCCCTCGGCCCCTTGGCTTCTCTTCAGAACTGCTTCCTGCTTTTTGTTCTCTACACTTCCGTACACTTCCGTATGTACGGAAGTGTAGATACTCTCCCGCTTGCCCCTCTCCGCATGTGGAGAAAGATATCACCCAGCCTTGCTGTTTCATTTCTTAAGTACTTATGCCAACAAGATTATTTTTTCTTTGCCTTCTCAGGAAATGCAAGCGTGTAATGCAGTTCGTTCTTCACCTGATCCGAGCCTGAGTTGAATTCCTTGAGGCATATAATTTTGTTGCACGGGATGCATTTTGTAAAAGGATCGAGAGTAGAAAGTTCTGGGACTGGACTCCACCTCAGGGGTGTCCTGTGAGATTATTTATAGCGACTGATGTTTTGAAGAGGGCAATGTCATTCCTGAGAATACAAGAGAGTTTTGACTAATGAAGAGCAAAACGGCTGCGCTGGAGGCTGAAGAAAGCGGCCTGCTTAGGAGCACAAGACGGAGGCCGGGAGACAGGGTCAAGGGCTCTGACAGCTATCGAAGCATGTTTGACCTGTCTGCCCTGACTCCAACTGAGCTGCTTGAAGGGGCCAAGTGGGGCTGACAAGCCCCTTGAGTTGAAAGTGTTTCTTTTTTTCTTTTCCGACAAATGGGCTACATCATTTGCTGTAGTCCAGTTCAACCGTAATATCTAGGGAGCCTGAAGTCAGTAATATAGTCAACAATCCCTCCATGAGCTGCCCACACCCTTCTTCACAGAGAGGATGGGGGGGGCAGCACCTCAGAATCCCTCTCACATGCCCTCTGCCTACCGCACAAACCACTAGAATTTTGTTTCTCTGCATAGCCCCTTACTTTCTTCCTGCCACATTGTCATGTCTACTTCAAACCCTCTCCCCAGTTTTCTACATCTTTACATATTCCTCTAGGGGCCCTAAGTCATCTACATTTACAACTCTTTTTGTGCGGCACTGAATAGTCTTTTAAGATTAAAAAAAAAAACCTTTGCTTTTTCTTGCCATTTCTACAGATTTTATGGTGTTACTGTGTTACTGCCCTTTCAGATGCTCTCCCGTGACTTGTCTGTGCACTACCTGGTGGTTTCTCCTCACACCATGCTCTCAGCATCTTTTTCAGGTTCATTTCTCTCTGGGTTTTATCCTCATCTCTTTCTCTCACTCTATCCAGGCTCCAGTCACACAATTTGATCCCCCATCCAGAATGGGCCCCAAGTGATCTGTGTATTGTTTCTGGGAGACAAGTGGAAATACCTTTCCTCATATGCTCTGAGGGGATCCATGAAAACACCAGGCTAAGGACTCCCAAAACCGTCAATATTTTTCAGTCTACATATTTAGGTCAAATTTCTCCCTGAACTCCAGATTTGTATATCCAACACTGTTCCATGGATCTTTCAAAGCAGCATGTTCCAAATGAAACACATTCTTTTTCTCTCTAAACTTGTTGTGGGTTAATGCTTTTGTACCCTGTAAAGATTTGTCACTCATATTGGTTTAATAAAATGCAGACTGGCCAGTAGCCAGGTAGGAAGTATAGGCAGGGCAACCAGACTAGGAGAATTCTGGGAAGAGGAAAGGCAGGCAGGCAGTCACTAATCAGCCAAACACCCAGGAAAGCAAGATGAGAATGCCTCACTGATAAAAGGTACCAAGCCATGTAGCTAAACATAGACAAGAATTATGGATTAATTTAAGTTGTAAGAGTTAGTTAATAATAAGCCTGAGCTAACAGGCCAAACAGGGTTGTAATTAATATAGTTTCTGTGTGATTATTCTGGTCTGGGTGGCTGGGAAACCAAAGCAGAGTCTTGCGTCTACATAAACTTCTTCAACTTTCCCCATAACAATGGATACTATCACTATTAACTCAAGGACCCCAACAAGACATCCCATAGACAATCACCTTGAGCTCTGTCTTACAGAAACTTCCACTGCTAATCCAGCAATATTGCCTGACATTTCTCTATCCTTGCACCTCTTCCATCCTTGCTCCTCTCCCATCAGACTCCTCTTCTCAGTCTGTTAGACATAATTCTGTGATGCTCTTAACTGTGAAGACTCTGCAGCAGCTTCCTGTTGTCCCCACCACCAGGTTTGCCTCCACCTGCCTTTTCTCACTCTGCAACCTGACCGTGCTTTCTTTTCTTTCTTTGGCTTAAAAGTCTTCAACAGTAGTAATGCCTTTCTCATAGAATAAAGCTTAAACTTTATATTTAAGGAACAAATTAATGTGGCTTCAACCAATATTCCATCTAACAACCTTCCCTCACCCTTGTCAACTTTTCCACTTTGCTTCATATGGTTTAATGTTACAGAATTCAAGCTACAAAGAGATACTTGCATAGACACATCACTGTACAGAGTCCCATCATTTCAGCTAAATAAGTGTGATGCCCTACTTGCCTATCTGAACCCCTTGGTGGTGGAATTTACCTATGTGCATCCTTCAGGAAGTTCCTTCTGAGGAAAGCCCCTTACTCCCTTGACAAATGCAGAGATTGCCCATAGATGCTCACGCTGGCTCCCAGCATGCTCATCCTGATGAATGTACACATGCAGCCCCACCCATGTAAGGAAAGTCTGGTTCCCATTCCTGAGGTGCTGTTCTCAGTGATGAATGCTTGCATGGGCACACAGACTCCTTACACATTCTTTGATTACCCTGGAGGAGTGGGTCATTCACTGGGATTTCCCCCCATACCTTTATCTGCAAATTCAAGAAAGAAGAGACATAGGCACCCCAGGGTGACTCATATACACTGCCCACTGCACCACTACAGTCTTTGATGGGGCCTCTGGAGCATTGTGAGCTCCCAAGGACCAGAGAGGATTCTATCTGAAACCATTTTGGTTCTGGGAAATGCCAAGGCCTGAGGAGGCCAGAAAGTAGGGAGAGTGCCAGATAATAAGAGCAAGCAACCTGCCTGGTACCTAGCTGTCAACTGAGATGCTTAAGTAGGAATATAATAGACAAAGCAATAGGGAGCCCTCAAGCCATCAAATGACATCTGGAGAACAATGTATCACTTCCTATAATAAAGCAGATGGCCTGAGTAATCTGAATGCCCAGTGGGTGTTTTCTAAAACAAATAACTTTTAAAAAGGAATGGATATATAGGCAGAAGAGAGGGTAAAAAGCAGAGGGAAAAGTGTGAGGCAAAATAATTCAGGTTAATTAAAAAGATGGCCATAGTTATACCTCTCTCCCCTATCTTATGTCAGGTATTTATGCAGCCCTTTCCACAAAATCCTACCAGAAATGATTTCCACAAAATCCTAGCAGATAAAGGACACAAATATTGACATTTCAGGGTGGGCAGAGCCAACATAGAGCATTTTGGAGAACTCCTGTGGGTCCTGCTGAGTTTCTGGGTCATCAGGCTTTTGATGTGTCAGACACTAAGCAGTGTTGTAGAGATAGGACAATGAGATTAATCATTTTATTAATCTCCAGGGCTTTATGTTATCCTTTCAACTCTATTTAGAAAGACATTTCACACCCATTGTACAGAAGAGTCAACTAAGGCACAGATTTGTTTTTGGACCTTAAAGTGAACAAGACAATACTGGTGTTGGGACTATTTTTCATATACTAAACAAGTTAGCACCTGTATTAGTGGCTGTTCTGCTGCAGAAAAAAACTGACAGAAGCAACTTAAGGGAGAAAGGATTGATGTTGGTTTATAGCTCCAGAGGACTATGGTCTATCATGTCAGGGAAAACAGCAGGAGGTAGGGAAGGCAAGTTGGCAGGAATCAGAGACTGGCTGGTCACTTTGTATTCACACTTCGGAAGCAGAGAGTGAATGGGAAGTTGGCCAGGTTATAAAGCCTCCAGGCCCACACACCAATGACTCACTTCCTCTAATAAGGCTTCAATTCCTAAAAGTTCCCCAGCCCTCTTAACCAGCACCACCAGCCGAGCGTTCAGAGACCTGAGCTTATGCAGGACATCTCACATTCAAACCACAGAGTGCTGACTTAAGACATGTATTGTATGTATTACCTATTTACTTATTTATTTGAACAGAGCAGTGGCTTTGGATAAGGCATAGAAGAACAAGGAAGCATTCTTGTGGGGATGTCTCCTGAGCTTCAGCTGATCCATTTGGGATAAGCAGAGATGCCTGCACATCACAGACAGAAAGCCTCTTCCTCTGTGACCTCATCTTCCTGGCACCGGCTTTATCACCTCAAAGCTTGCCCTATACCACCTGGAATTCTCCTCTTTTATATAGCGCTTGCTGTACAACGCTGCCTATACCCCCAAAGACCTGGTTTTATGCTAATTTTTCAAAGCCAAATTCCCTAACCACATATATTCTGCTGTCTGGTGGTCCCTGCCCAGTGAACCTGAGCTCCTCAGGCCACAGGTGGAACTACCTGGCTTACTATTAATGCCCAGTGTTATGCTCAAACCAACAAGAAGACCAAGCCCCGTATGTAAAGGCAATGAGCTTTTATTTTATACAAGTTTGCAAACTTGGTCTCACAGTGTGTCTCACGTATTGGAATGATCGGAGAGTCCCAAGCTCAGTTAGAGTTGAGGTTTTATAGTAGTAAAGGTGAGGGTAAGGGATTTCTAAGGTTCAGGACCCCTGATTGGCTGACATTTGTCTAGGGGTGTCCTGGTGTGTGTGTGCTAGCAGGTGATCCTATCTACAGTGGTTGGAATGTTAGGCATTTCCTTTGGATGGTCTGTTCTTGGTTGGTGCTCAGGTAATCTCAGTTTGTGGTCCTTCCTGCAACCAGGTATAGCTTCAGGGTAAACTACTGAGACTCAGGCCTCCATTAACCTTATCATGGCTGAGTCCTACTCTGGCAGGTGATAATGGTTGGAAGTAAAGAACTTCCTTTGAGTGGTGTGCTTCTATTTAGCTTATCATGGCTGGCTCCTACACCCACTATGGATCTTCTACTTATTGAACTGCAGGTAATATAAAAATTACTATATGATATATACTAATGGATATATCAGGTATATGTGGGTTTCTAAAGTCCCATAACTTATCTGCCTATTCCTGACCCTCCTTAAGTCAGACCTCAGTGTCAAAGTTGACCAGCTGTCCCAGAGAGCTCTTTGATCTACTGGCCCTTGAAGAAACATTATTATCCTTTTCCTGGAGGAAGTCTCACTGACAAAATGGTCTTTTGTTCAGAATTCTTCACCTCCTGAAGACTTTTCTTGCTTGTCTTGTTGGCTGGATACCTATGTCTGCTCTTTTTATATTTCTGAAATCATCATTTGACTGGAGAAACTGTTTCCTATTGAAACCTTTGGTATCAGATATTCCTCACGCCAGGTAATGTGGATAAAAGTCTCCGCTGCGTCATCTTTCCCATATATAAAGTGAGTCATGATCCACTCCTAATCAATGCACAGAGACTATAAGCACCATTTAACATCTTCAGATGTGTCCTTCACATGATACAGGTCTGTTGATAGAAACAAGACTCAGGGCTTCCCTATCATCTCCTTCACTCCCCACAATATTACTTTGTGGTTCAGTGGTTCACTGACAAAAAGCCCATTATAGCTCAAAAATTTCAAAACAGGAGACAGCGTGATATAAATGATCAGTTTTGAAATAAAACTGACCTGAGTTCAAATCTTAGATCTGCCACTTGGATGATATAACTCAGTCAATCCATTAGGCATTCTCATTTGCAAGACAAGTCATATAACCAAAAGACAAATATAATGGAGAGATCACACTCAGTTGGCTCTTGGCCTACAGCATATCCTACTATACTGTCTTAGTGTGGGAGAATAGTCTGTATTCTGTCAAATATATTTTAAATAAATGCTGATTAGCCAGTAGCCAGGCAAAAAAGTATAAGCAGAACAACCAGACAGGAAGTAGGCAGGTCAATGAGAACAGGAAAATTCTGGGAAGAGGATGCAGTCCTGGCCTAGACCCAGAAGAAGCAGGATGTGACTGCCTCATTGAAAAAGGTACCAAGCCGTGTGGCTAACATATACTAGAATAATGGGCTAATGTAAGTTATAAGAGTTAATAAGAAGCCTGAGCTAATGAGCCAATCAGTTTATAGTTAATGTAGACCTGTGTGTGATTTTTTTTGTTGGGGGGGGGAACTTAACAATTGTGGGAACCGGGCAGGACAGAAACCTCCCCCAAAACACTGTCTAGTAGTATTTATTAATGAATTATTTTAAAAGCTATTGTCAGCATTTTGTTTACACCCCAGAACATGATAAGACTCTGTTGATAAAGAAATGACATGCTTGAATCATGAAGAAATCAAGCTGGTTCTCAATCAGAAGTTTTACTCCTACTGTCTAGATTTCATAGTGCTGGAAGCTTCCATACACTCTACCAGAGGAGAAAAGCTATCACCAATCTTACCTGGCTGTGAATTCTGTGAACTATAACAATCACCGATCTGCAAAGATATGCCCACTGGTACAATACTAGCATGAGTATTAGTGGAATGACCAACCACTTTCTGATTGGATTTAAAGGATATAGAAAGTCTCTTGTGAGATTTTGTCCTCTAAAAATGACAGGGAATTTTCACCCAAGATACTTCCACCATGTGACTGCCTAAACAAAGATAATATCCATAGGCATGCTATCATAGGAAAGGAAAATCTCGTGGAATCCCACTTCTAGACAAATCACTGCAAGCAAACTAATGACTATTTATAGTGAATTATTGATATTCAATAGAAAATGGTCAGACTGACTGAAATCATACACTCACAAACCACACTGAATGAATGCAACAAGATGTATTTGTTTACTTTTCTCTGAATATATGTGTAAATGTATAATAATAATCAAAAAGAAGCCACCAATTTGAAAGGGAGGGAAAAATGGATAAGAAGTTGGAAGGAGAAGATGTAGGAAGGGGCTGGAAGTCAGTAGGGAAAGTGGGAGAGGTTGGAGGGAGAACAAGGAAGGGGGTAGGTGGTACAATTATATTTTAATTTTAAAACTATTTAATAAAAGCTGAAGAAAGAGGATACAATTGGGAGATGGATCTCAGAGAAGTAGGAGTATAAGGGAAATATGATGAAAATGTACTGTATGAAATTCTCAAATCACTAATGAGAAAAAATAAATGTTAAAAATTCAAAAGTTATAGTCAAAGGCTATTTACAGCATTTTTTCAGTTAAACACTGAAAATAATTCAGATTTACCTGTTTAAAAGATAATGGTTAGTTAGAACACTGAAATCCTTTGGGTCAAAAGTTGTACTTCTTAGGATGGCCTACAAAAATAATCTCATAAAAACAGTTCTGTGCAGAAGAACCTTAACTAAAGGAGTAGACTCGATAGAAAAATCTGCAGACATCCTAGAGCTATGTCTGAAAATTGATAGTTAACAACAAGAAAGAATGTTTACTGTATTTGAAAACTCAGGAAAAACAAAAACAAATGAAAAGTTTGAAGAGCACTGTTCACACCAAAGTTCTCACCTTTGAAAAGACAAGAAGGACAATAACGCATCATTTGAAAAGTTAAAAAAAGGGGGGGCAACTCTTAGACTGGTATGATTTTGCATTCTTTGAAATTGACAAGGTGTGCTTTTAACTTTTTATTTATTGCTGAATTAAAAACAGAAACAACGAACTGTTTGGAAAGGTTTGTGTGGATCAATGAAAATCATAATATTCCTCAAGTAGGAGAGCTCAGAAAAGATAAAGTGCTACTGTTATAGGTGAAAGCCAAAAACTTTCATCAGAGAGAATGGCGTGCAGCTGATGACAGCCCCATAGAAAGTAACCACAGACCAAGACCTGGCTTCCGGGGTTCAGTAATGCAATTCAGGACTGTGTTTTGAGTGCCTGTCACCTGCTGGGCCCTGTGCTAAGTATCCTTTTTTAACCATTCTGGCAAACCTGTGAAGTGCGAACCACAATTGTACCTATTACAGATCAGAAAACTGAAAGTCAGTTGCGCTCATAAGCAATGGGACCAAGAATAAAACCCAGGTCAGTTTAAATATTGAGTAAAGCTCTCACCCACAGAGTTCTAGTGTTTCTATTACTCATTGTTTCAGTTCACCTAGACTCATGAGGATCAATCATCTCTGGCTGAGCAGGTTAGCAGGAGATGACCATATAAGCCAAATTCAAGGGAGCATCTGTGATCATCATTCTCACCATCAGAATACCTTCCTTCCCTATATCAAGTCTCTGGGGGAGATAATGCCATGCTATTAATGACCAGGAGTTGGATACTGTGGAACATACTTCATCTCAACTAAGGAAAACTGAACAACAGAATCAAGATGCTGGGAAGTAGAGTAGCCAAGACCATGGCCCTAGAGAGATACAGGCCTTTCTCTACATCCAACTGATTGGCTTAGAAGACTCCCTTGTCCCCGATTCCCTCATCAACAAGAAGGACAGATAACGAAGGTCCTATGTCATATTATCCTTACAAAGGTTTAAAGATATGACCTTTGCACTCTTGAATTCTGTGATTATCCGTTTAAGGTCTGCAAAGAACTGGGAGCATCAATATCCTATCTCGTGGAGTGGGGGAAGGGCTCAAGACTTCCTGAGCACTTATATACAGTTAATGGTTGTTAAAAAGAGACTTTTTTTTCATTGTTTCGGCCACTGGTAAGGCACCCATGGTCCTGTAAACAACCTATCAACTATGCTTCCGTAAGCAACTCTAAGGAGACTCACTGGGTCCTACAAAAGAGAGAGAGAAATGAAAATCAAAGGGAGACTCGGTGAGAAGAGGAAGGCATCAGCTAAAGCGGGAGGACAAGATGGGGTAACAGGAGAGAGCATTATTAAAATAGATTACATACAGACAGACGGACTGACAGACAGACAGACATATCTATAATTGTGATAGAACCTACTGTTACGTATGTAATTAAAATGCTAATAAAACAAATTTGAAGATTAGATGTAAAGTACCTAAGGAACAACAGAGCAGATATTCAGTAAATGTGGCGGCAGACAATTTGTAATTTAGCATACCAGAGCTTCACTCTGACACTGTCCCAGCAGGTCCCTCTGTGACACATCATCTAAGGCTCTCTGGCAGGCTTTCCATATCACTGAGTAAGTGAATAAAGCTCTTCTGTCCGACTTTCATTATCACGTGTCACGCAGTCCACACCCTTCACTCGGGTAGGTCACCACACTGTTGATTTGATTGTGGGTCTCCCTGGAAACTGGCTGCCCAGGAAAATCCCTGGTCACTTCAGTTGGCTATTTGCCAAGTCTTCATCAGAAACACACTCCTGGATCAGCGGTAAGTTCATTTCTGACAAAGCCAGCTTTCTTTTCTATTGATTTGAACCGGGTTGTGCTTTCTAAGTGCGCCCTCTCCCTCGGCTCGCACAGTTTGCCTTAGAAATGAAACAGATCAGACTCAAGCTATGAACCAAATTTTACCAGCTCAGGAGGAGATCGGTTTTTTTTTTTTTGATCATTTCTCTTCCCTTTCTTTCTTTCAAAAAGGATACAGAAAGGATATCGGCCACCTGGTCTTCCTGGCCTGGCATGATGACTCTCACTCTCCTGGACGGCGAGGAGAGTGCTGTGCTCAGCAGGAAGTGCTGGATTGTGTGATTCAGACACAAAGATGCTTCTAAACCCTTATTTGGTTTGGTTTTTTTTTTCTCTTTAGAATATCCAGCTCAGTATTACCGTAGGCTCTGTGCTTTCTGCAGTCATCCAGCCACACAGCAAGACATGCAGCTCTTGAGTCTGGTCCTATATGGAAATATGTGTGAGTACCAGAAAAGAGACTGTAAACTCTGTACAAAGACAGTGTGTCATTCTGCAAAGCTCCTCCATTACTCAGCAATCTGCCAGTGGTAGTGATGAGCCAGCTGGTCCCAAAGGAGTCACCAAACAAGGGAATGACAGGCATGTGGCCGAGGGGACAAGAGGGAGATGGGTACGGACTAGCCAGTGGACCTTTTATCTATAGAATGAGAAGAGAGAAGAGCACCATGCTAAGGAAGGGCAAGCCTACATGGAAACGACCAAAATGGTTTCTTGTGACTCTCAGCAGAGTCGGGTGGGTCTCCCGAACCTCTGTTTATAACCTGATCCTTGAGCCGATATAATGCCCATCCCATTTTGGAAAACACTAATCTACTCCAAGTCACTTATGTTGTAAGAAGCTTAAGCTGGGCAAGGAATGAATGTGAATTCGAGCAACCTACAGCAGAAATAGCTGGGTTTCTTTGAACCAGAAAAACACCCATCGTCAAGGCATTAGCAGAAATGCTCTCTCGTATCACTAGAAAAGAATGCTCATATCAAAGATGGGGAAAAGATAACTCAGAAAAGACAGTTGCCCTGAGCCCAGTGCCTGCCACAATACAAGGCTCACAGTACCAGAGGCAGAGGAGAGAAGCAATTTTGTCAATTTGCAGAGCAAGAAATAGTCCTCCTGCCATTTTCTTCAAAAGTCCCTTTACACCAAACTGCAGACTCTTTCTCTTTGCCCTCCGAACACCACTGGCTCCTACGTGGTGCAAATGGTGGATAGCCTCTTTTTGTTGCCATGGTACCCCCAAATAAGCTGTTTTGAAGTGTTAGATATTCTGAAATAATAGGCTCTGTTTCAAGAGATGAAAATGCTGCAGGGGTCAGTGAAAATTGCTGCCCTTCGGTACATCGTGGTTATCATCAATCAACTGAGCCACACTATACCAGGAATGCATTTCCAAGACCACAGGTCCCTGGTTACCACAACCTACTCCACATCTGAGGCCTGAGTGCATGTGAAGACAGCTCACTTTTGACATGTACCTAATTAAGAGGCCTCAGCCACCCAATGGCCGTTTCCAACTGCTCCCTACACAGCCCACAGTAAGCAGGGCCTGTGAGCACTGACCCTTGGATGGAAAGCTAAGGTACTCATACCTGAACTGTGGAAGGAGGGCTTAGCTGGTAGATCGTCATCAGGCATCGTATTCTTCTCCTTCGTTTCTGCTTAGCTGCATCTTCCCCTTCACAAAAATGTAAAGACAAATTAACTGCAAGTTTGTCTATGAAGAGTCTTTCAATTAAGATCTGTTTCACGCACAGGCTTAAAGCAGCCGTGGTTTATTCAAGACCTTGTCCTCTGTTCACGTGATGTATATGCGTATCTTCTACTCAGTCTTGTCAATGGCCCTAGAATAGAGTCTCAGTTCGATCATCTATACAACTGCAAGCACCTAGCACGTATCTAAGCACTCATTGGTGTTTGTCAAGTACTCAAAACTCAAAAACATTACACACCCAAATCAAACAGACCCAAAGTCTATACGACCCGATGGACTTCTATATAGCTAGAATAGGAATTCAGAATGGAATTCATGGAGCTTCACATTACATTTTGTAACTTAGTACTGAATATATTTATGCATTTATTCAGTTTGTACAGTTTATCAAATTAAGACATTTAAAGTATTCAAAACTTTTAAAAACTAAGAAAATTACACATATATTTAAATACTACATGTGCATTTGAGTGACATGGTTATGAGCATGGCTTAGTGAGGAAATAGTAAGAAATAAAAATATAAAAGCTGTCCTACAGGTATTCCCTATTAACAAATTTTAGTTGATGGTATATTCCCCAAGAGTTCACTTAAACACAATATTCTGGATCCCTTAAGACCTGAAGTGTGGGAATCAGCAAGCTGGGGAACAAGGCTAATCTTTGGAATTCAGGCCCCCAGGTCATTCTTATTTGTACTAAGAATTTACTGGTATATTAAGACAAAAGGGTGAAAGATACCCAAACATCAGGAACTTTACATTTAGGTAACATACAACATTACCTACAGGCTGTAAATTGTACATATTAAACAGTTGAGCATGAAAACCAACACGCTGGTTAAGAACACACAGCAAGATACAAAACAATCTCCTGTGACAGGAACACCCACAAGGCAAACACCAAGAGCCTTCAGGGGCTCTCAGACATCATCAGAGAGACTCCACAGAGGCGAGACTTACAATGAGAAATGGCCCTTTAAGGAAAAGTAGAACATTTTTGATGCGATGGAGGAGACATTGCAGAACAACTTACATCCTGAAAACTCCATCATGAACTGAAATCCTAGCCGTTCGTGAACAATCCAATATCCTGTCAAAGAACAGGCCAGAGAGGACCAGCTGGCATTTCTGCTGCCTCTTGGGGAGTGAAAGATTTCTGCTACAGGACCCGAATTTATGTCCTTTCATCCCAATTTTATGAATACTCACCATACCCAGTCTGCCCCCCAAGGCTGCCATACTCAGTATCAACTGAAGTTTAGCATGGCTATTGGTAGGTCGAGCCGTAAATACAGACCTGGCTATAGATGATATAACAGATAGGGAACGGATAACAGAAGGGAAGAAAGAATATTAAACACTAGGTGAAGCAGCCACTGTGTGCCCATCCTGCACT
Source organism: Microtus agrestis (assembly GCA_902806775.1). NCBI lineage: Eukaryota > Metazoa > Chordata > Mammalia > Rodentia > Cricetidae > Microtus > Microtus agrestis. Next base: position 16,496 of record CADCXT010002782.1, on the reverse strand, counting down.
TTAAAGCTTTCTCTCAGGAATGAAAAGGGGACTTCTTTTAAAAGACAGTGTCAGGAAAAGGGAGACAAGAGCCTGAAAAGAATAGGAAAAGGCTTCATAAATAAAAACACCTGATACTAAGGGGTTAAGCAACCATCTGTTCTTTGAAAAAAAAAATCAAAGAAAGCAAGTTAAGAATCTGCTTTGTCAGTAAAAGCTCAGAGAGGAAGAGAAAGAGAAGGGGTGGAGGTGAGGGCAGCCACTGGAGAGATTAGGAGGATAATAAGGACCTTTTTATACACCTGCCCCAGCGTAAAAGAAAAGAACGGAAGAACGGCACAGACATAAGCCCACCGACAAATGGAAGGCACATCCACTAAACGATTAGCAGAAAATGGTCCTCATGCTGGGCTCCACTCACAGAGAAAGAGAAGGACAAGAAGCCAGGGACAATTAGGAGCTGCTGCTACTGCGACAGGACCAGAAAGCCATCCGGGAACAAACGCCAGAAACAGAGGCGGGCTCTGCAGCTGGAATGCTGCAAATTAGCAGGGTTCCTACTTCTTCGAACCTAGGGAACTGGTGACGAACCGGGACTTGCCATCTGACTTGTCAGCTGGAGCGGCGGTGTGGGGTTTCAGGGCGCTGCACAGAGCAAAAGTGTGGCTCCACATTTCTCAAGAGGCCCAGGATATTGTGGGTAGTGCCAAGAAATGAAACCATTCAAGTGTGTCTGTAGAAATGCACAGTGCACAGCAATGTACGTGAACACACACTACCCACAAGAAGGGCAAGCCTAGCACATCTGGGAGGGTAAAGTATATCGCCTGCAAAATCGTTGTGTCCGTACACTCAACTACAGCGACGACAAGTGAGTCTTGCTCCAGAATTTGCACAGCACAAGTTCTGTTTTGTGTCACTACTGCCGTCGTGGAAAATATTTACCTTTAATTCGCCAGCACCTCGTGTCAAGTGCCACGTGGACGCTAAGCATGCCACGTATGACCATCTCATCCGACTCTCGGAACATCCTCATGCTTGTTCTCATTTGAAAGTTCAGAGATGTTAAATTGCCTAAACTCCTACTGCTTATGTGTGAATGACAAAGGTCTGCCCACCTCGATCTGCTTTTGAGCACATTTCCATTTTATCATTAGCTCATAGTGGGAACCAAAAGCTGTCCCTTTATCTCCCATGCCATGAGTCACATCTGTCATGTGTGGTACATGGAATGCCACTGGGAGTCAGCTAATGCCACACAGGTCACATCTCTGCTATAAAGAACAAAGGTTTAGAATTTTCTGACTGAGTTTATGTCCCTTGAATGTCGCAATACTTGACAATTTGGTCCCCAATTTCGTCAAGCGCAAATAAGAAAATCATACCTGGTGTACATGGCTATTATAGATTTCATCAAGCCCAATCAGTGGGTAGCTAGCAGCATTATTAATCTAGGATTTTATTCTAGTTATAAATTGACCTCACTACAACAACATGAAAACAAAAATACAAAATGGTAATTAATCCACGTGCTGGAAAGATGGCTCAAGGCTGAAATACTTTCTGTATAAGCTCAAGGACCTGGGTTCAGATTTCTAGCACCCATGTGTGGTAGTGTACTGTGTAACCTTGTGACTGGGGGCAGAGACGGGGATCCTGGGAACTTGGTGACCAGCTAGGCTGCCAGAAACAGTAGCTCCAGACTCATTGAGAGACTTTGTTTCAAAAAATAAGGTGAACACAAAGTTGGAACAAGTGGGGGAAGAAGGGGTGTGAAATGGGGGTAGACCTTGGAAGAGTTTAGACAGGTTGTGGGTAAATATTCTCAAAATCTATTACATGAAATTCTTAAATAATTAGTTAATTTTTTAATAAGGTTGAAGTTAATGTGGAGAGCAACTCTGTGTTGACCTCTGGCCTTTGCATGTACACTCATGGGTACATTCACATACACACACGTGCACACACACGCATGCACACACACACACACATATACACAGAGAGAGCATAATTTTTCAATTCCAGCGGTCATCCCAAAGCCATGTATACGTAAGCAACACTAAATGGACTCAAGTCTAGAAGGGAGAGAGGGAACAATAGAAATGATGTAAATATATGAAATTCTCAAAATTTTTAAAAATAGTGATCATGAAATAAAAATTCTTTTAACACTAATATAGCGAGTTAAATTTTTTGAAAAATTATTCGCTTGTTTCACTGTTATTTTAATGAAAATATTTTTTTCCAATACATATTCTGATTATTGTTCCCCTTCCCCCAACTTCTCCCAGCTCCTCCTCAGCTCCCCACACTCATGACATGTTATGATAACAAGCCATTTCAAAGGGACGTTCAGCCTTAACTCTTCCATATTTAGAGAGGAAGTTACCAAGGTTCCCTCTAAGTCATTCAGCACTGAACTCCAGCTCAAACAGCCAACTCCAAAGCCTCTGAAGATAAAATTACCTTCCATGAGGAAGCTGGTCTCAGTGAAGAAAAGTATCACGTGGTCACTGATTACTTCCAATAAAGGGGATGTTTTCGTGTACTAGAAATATTTGGGGAAACCTCTGCCACTTTGTTTTAAGATAATGAGTATTTATATTTGTGGACTCAGACCCAGCAAATGTTTATCTTGCCAAATTTTTCTCCTTGTCACATTTAAATCCTTTGTTTGCTTCGTCATTCACTTCAAGAGTGAAGATTAAACGGAATTTAGGTTGCTTCATGATGTCTTTTCACTTCTGTATTTCATTGGGACAAATCATTCCTCCTTTAACTCACTATTGAATTCTTATAGGTAAGAAATTCAGAAAGAGCTGGATGGCTGAACTGGAGGCTGCTAAGAAAATAATGTAGAAATACAGGAAATGGGATAACAAAAAAAACTAGTGTATTCTGCTTCTGAGAACAGGAAGCCCAGCTGGTCTTCACTGAGCATTGATTGCTAAGTGGTTTTCTAAGTTTTAAAGTTCAGAGTGCACAACGCTCATCATACTCAAAACTACTATATGAATTATATGTTAATGTAACATCATTGTACAGCTAAGGCAATTAGACCAAAAAATAGACAAGTAACTTCCCAGTCTCGCAGTCATTGGGTAGAAGGGTTGTACTAATCCAATCAGCCTTGTTCTGAGCCTGGGTTTTTTAACCTGTATGCTTCCTAAGTTATCAGTCCTTTTCCTGTCGTGTCTGGATCTTAGATTTCAAGGGTGTTTATTGTAAAGACTGCCCTCTAACATTTTAATTAGCCTCTTACAGTGAAACCTTTTCATTAACAATAGTAATGTTTGCATCTGTGTAGCCTGTTGCTACTCACAAATCATGTGATGCGCATCTGTTCTTGACCTTTAGAGCACAGACAGGCACAGACACCATTCATTTCTACCTTGTCACTCATCTCCTCTCATCTTTGTCATTCACAGAGTGAGTTTCAATTCAGTATTGAGTATTCTTGCACTGGAATCTGCTGGGACTTTTACAGACCTCAGCAGCTTGCACCTCACAGAACTCTCTGGACCGCAAGACTGATAATCATTGTGCATTTCTTCTTCCAAGTGCTATGTAAAACATTTTATTGATCTTGTTCAAGACATTCCTACCCCCGGAATGTGAGTTCAGTTACGCACATTTTAGATGGGCAGATTCTGAAGGTTGGATAGATTAAGTAGCTCACCCCAGGCCAAATGGCTGCAAACTGACCCGAGAACCACCTACCCCAAGCTGGGCCTGATATGTGAACATCTACTTATTGAATTACAAAATCAATGTACTGCGAGCATATTGCTTAATGTTGAAGAACATTGATTTTGTAAGATATATGTAACCATGAACCACTATATAAACGAAGCTTCATAAATTAAAGATCTCACAAGAATGCCAACAGCCAAGAAAAGATACTTATGGCTTTAGAATTGATGCAAAGTTGGAGTTCCCAAAAATGAGTACATCTTACAGGGCACAGACAGAGTCTGGAAGGAGTTTTCATAGGCACTTTCTGATCCAAAGCCTTGAGAAATCACTGATTTGGTAAATAATAACGGAATGAGAAATCGTACAAACAAGCTGCTTGCAAGAACCAATCCAGCAGAATGGCAGGGGGAAGGAGAAACTCTCATCAGAGTACACTCCTGCCTGGTTTAGCTGGGAAGAGTGGAAGGTTGGAGGAAGACACTCTTACAGAGTCCTGTCTTAAGGAAGATTCCTAAAAGTTTGAACTCGTCTCTGTCCCCGACACACAAAGATCTCTGGCATGTAGCTCACCCACAAAAGACAGACTAATTCTCAATGAGTGCTGACTGTAAGGAACAAGGGAATACAAATCAGAAGGAACAGGGAAAGTGGAAGCACTGGAGAGAACTTGCACAAGGAAGCTGTTGAAACAGAACGGGTAACATTTTGAAAGACTATTACAATTTTTAAGAATTAATAATGACCTCCTTAGGAAGTCTTTAGAGAAGAGACTTACAAATGCAAAGGAGACAGAAAGATACAGCAAGAGGGTGGAAATTCAAATACAATCACAAGTTAAAATAAAACAAATTAAAAGCACCATAAAAGCAAAGAAATCCTGTAGAAAATATAGCAAAACAAAACAAAACAAAAAAACCTGTGAACATCAGGACTGAGCAAAGGTAAATAAAATGAGATGGAAATGAAATCAGAGTGGATGAATAGGTTCCAGGACCAACACAGCAGGGGAAAAGTACATAGTGCATCCATGCCTCGTGCCGGAACAGAGAGGCTCAGAGGCTCGAAACAAAGGGAAATTAGCTGCAATTTCAATGAGTGCTTGGGCTGCGCTGGAGAGGAGAGGGAATAAAGGCCACAAAGCTACATGGTGACTACAGAAAGAAAATTAAGCACATGGCATCTGTCATCACTTCTCTCATGAAGAGGGATTCAACAGGGCAGTAGAAGGTTAAGCAGAAGGCCCCTAGAAGTCTTACTCATGCCATGGACCGTGGACTCATGCCAAAGAACGCTGTAGCCCTTGCAGGCCCTGAGTCCAGTGAGGGGAGCTGATGTGTTACTGCATTATTGCACCTCGTGCAGAGAAAAGTCCAGCCAAATACAACGTTCTCCAATGGCCTCCAAATCCTACACACCAATATGAGGCTCAGCCTACCCCCTCACAGCCTCACAAAAAAAAAAAAACCCAATTGATCCACATTGTGCGCTTGCTTCATCTTACAGAGGCCCCTAGAAAATAGCTGGATAGTTTCCCCCTCCTCCTGCTACCCTGGAAGCAGTCTACACAACTCCACTGCTGTCCGAGCAACAGCCACATGACCCCATACAAATATTGTCAGCTTTGGGAAGCAGCCAGGAACTATCCTTGAAAAACTTAGGTCAAAGAGGTCCCCCAGAAGCCCCCCAAGACAGATAATAAGCCCTGAGCATCCGCATACAGACCTGTGGAATAGTCCTACCTTTTCAGAATGGGTTGATTCACTTAGGCCCTAGGAAAGCAACTAGATGGCATGGTCTATCCTTCTGTGGTCCCAGTGAGCAATGTGACTGGGAATGCTGGGCCACAATCCCAGGACTCCATTGGAAGGATCTTCACTGAACATATAAAAATTGATGGACAGTATATACCCACAACCAGGGACACTGTGCTCATAACCGTTAGCAGGCACACCGCATTTTAGGGTACTGCAGCCAAGCAGACAATATAATCCTATAATCCCTGGATCCTAGGCCACCTAGACACCCACTGATAATGCCAATACCAACTGCAGCTGAAGAAGCTGGATGGGCATCAAGACCCACTAAAACCAAATCCAAACAGTATATCAAACAATACCCTAGGACAAATTGCAAACAGAAAGGCTTTTGCTGTTAAGGTCAAATTGGTATAGGCAACTGCTACTCCAGATGTTCATACAAACTCTAATGACAGTGACACAGATGTGGACAATACCTAACCAGCATGATACTTGCAAAGGAATCGACCAGATGCTGGTTTTAAAGGGAAAATCAACAAAATAGCTAACCAATAACTCAGAAGATAAATTTCAAGGGAAAAGATTCAAGAAACATAGACTTCAACAAAACTAGTTAGAAAATGCGTAATGCGAGTGAGAAACTCAGCAAAGAGAGATTTACAAGAAGCAATCAATCAGAAATCTTGGCGCTAAAGAACTCGGCAAGTTAAATAAAAAGTACAGCTAAGAGCTGCAGCAGCAGCTGTAATAAAGAGTAAACTGTAATAACTAATAAAGAATGAGGGACTATAAAACCAGATGAGGTCACTATAGCATGATAAATGGCATAATAATAAGGAATCAATTCAACAGGAAGAAATAATACTTGTAAACACTACACATCAAATGCTAAAGTGTCCAAATACACAAAATAAGCATTAGACCTAAAGAAGAAGCAAATAGAAGAATAGTTGAGGACCTCAACACAATTTTACCAACGGATGGATCTCAATGATCCATAAAATGTCAATAGTGTCCTCCAGAGTCCAGGAAGACCTGCTGAGATAAGTGCCAGGATTTGCTTCACGTAGCTGAATCCAGCTCACCTCACCCAGGAATCCCACCTGCCCTGGAGCACAAATGCTGAACTGCTTCTCAGCTTGAATTCTGGTCTGCTTTGGAGCTAAGGTGCAGACTAAACATCATACTGCTTTAATCTTTGGGACACAGAACTCATTTTAATTAAAATATTAACCCTTCTTCACTTAAGAAGGAGGAAGATTGAGGTTCCTGTCACTGTTGCTCAGAGACTGGAACAGGTGGTATTTGATAACAACAATGTATGCCATTGTACTCTTACTGAAATTGATCTAATGATATTTGTAACTGTTTATAGATGTTGGGAAAAGTTTGACACACACTGTAAAATGTTTGGGTTTAATGCATATGTTAAAAATTTTAGATTTTGATCCCCTCTACACTGCCCTAATTTTTGGCAGGCAGCACACGTAATTTTATGTGGAGTAGGCATTTAGGAAGGAGGATACCTTAGGCCAGACTAAAAGGTGAATACTGGGTTTGGAAAAAGCCCTTTCTTCTTGTCTGGAAGATGAAGTTATTGGTGCCCAAAATTATATCATTATATCTTTTGTTTGAGGAGCTCCTCACAGTCTTTTCATTAATGATAGATGCAGGGGCCCAATGACGGGAGTTAGTGTGGATCCTCACCTGAATAGCATACCATACAGAGGCTGTAAAGGCCGGCTCAACATGGCCTGGTGGTTAGGTGCAAGGAATGCTCTCCACATGGCCTAAGACAGGGTGCCCTGTGATCTGCTTACTTTAAATCTTGCTAGATACCTTTTATTTGAGAAGCTCCAAGAAACTAATGCTAATCATAAGGCACCCCTCTGTTCCCAGGAGAGGTAAATTGCTTCACCATTCCAGAGAAGGGTCTCTCTTTGTCCCAGTCCCTTCTCCTTTAGATCTGACACCATGGTTGCCTCTGACTTGGTTCTCTGCACGTAATAACTACCTGTCTTTATATAAGAAAAAGGGGGATTTTAAAATATTTTATCATATTTGAATTGCCAGTTCAGATTGTTGTCCTTGTGTTTCACTGTGAAAAGTCCGTAAATAAATAGGTCATTGTATTACTTTAAAAAAAAGGCAAGAATATTCTTCCCTTTAAACCATATTATATGCCTTAAATAAATTTAAGTTTTCATAAAAAAATAATAATAATAAAATAAATAAATAATTTTTTTAAAAATTGTAAGGCACAGTATAAGTAACATGCAGTCCTAGGTGCTTGAATCCTATATAGTGAGTTACACATTTTGCTTTGTTACCAGCTAGTCCCTGATTTTTAGTATACCATTTACCCAACTGTCCTATATTGGGAATTTGTTTAGTTCACCTAGGTTTTCATTCCTGTGAGAAGATGGTGGATTTTATCACTCACAATCAAACTCCAAGCCTCATTAAAAGGTTTGGTATGAAGTTACAGAGAGCACTTAATGTAATCATTCTTAATTTTCTATGTACAAATCTACTGGGGATTTATTCAATGTTATGTATACATCCACATATATTTTTAAACATTATGTACTCAATACTCTAGATTGTGTTAAACTTTTTTTTTTTTTTTTTTTTTTTTTTAATTTATTTATTTTATTTTTCTCCATTAACAGCTTCAACTGGGTGTGGGGCAACAGAACCAATCCCAGTACAACCATGGGTGTGGGGTTCCCCATAGTCTCCCCAGGGCGATGGTTCCTGCAATGATCTCTAGGGGGAAACAGCTCCCAACAGATCCCCTCCCCCCTCCCATACAAAGGCAGGCAGCTATCAAGTGGAGAGCACCAGTCAGAGTCAACCATGGTGTCAGAGCAAAGGAGAAGGGACTGAGACAAGGAGAGACCCTCCTCTCGGGTGGTGAAGTGATCCCTCTCTCCTGGGAACAGAGGGGTGCCCGATGACTACTAGGTCAAGTGGGGACCAGGCCTTTTTTTTTTTTCCCTTACCCTTCCTAGGGTTCCCAGGGCCCTGCCTTAGGTTGGGGGATTATCCTGCCATAAGTCGCCCGTCCTTGGAGCTCCTCAAGTAAAAGGCATCTAGCAGGATTAAAGTAAGCAGATCACAGGGTACCCTGTCTTAGGCCATGTGGAGAGCACCCTCATACCTGAACCATGCCATGTTGAGCCGGTTTCTACAACCTCTGTATGGTGTGCTCTTCAGGCGAGGATCCACATTAACTCCCGTCATTGGGTCCCTCGTCTGTCATTAATGAAAAGACTCTGAAGAGCTCCTCAAACAAAAGATATAATGATATAGTTTTGGCACCAGTAACTCCATCTCCAGATAAGAAGAAAGGGCTTTTTCCCAACCCAGTATTCACCTTTTAGTCTGGCCTATGGAATGACCACATTCCTAAGTGCCTACTCCACATAAAGTTACGTGTGCTGCCTGCCAAAAATTAGGGCAGTGTAAAAGGGCTCAAAATCCAAAATTTTAAACCTATGCATTAAAACCAAACACTTTACAACATGTGTCAGACTTTACCCATTATCTATAAGCAGTTACAAGTATCATTAGCTCAAATTCAGTGGGAGTACAATGATCTACATTGTTGTTATCATATATCGCCAGTTCCAGCCTCTGGGCAACAGTCACAGGAACCCCCAATTTTCCCCCTTCTTAAGTGAAGAGAGGTTAATATTTTAATTAAAATGAGTTCTGTGTCCCAAGGTTTAAAGCAGTCTGATGTTTAGTCTGCAACTCAGCTCCAAAGCAGACCAGAGTTCAAGCTGCAGAAGCAGTTTAGCATTTGTGCTCCTGGACAGGTGGGGTAGTCAGGGTGAGGCGAGCTGGTTTCAGGTACATGGAGCACATCCTGGCCCTTATGTCAGCCGGGTCTCCCTGGATTCTGGGGGCTGGGTGACACCATGCAGAGTGGTGTAGCTGGTTTTGTCAGCAGGCACTCCTTTCCTTGGGGGTAGGGAAGACCGGACCAAAGATCTCTCCTCAATCACCTCTGGAAGTCTGGAACTCTTCTGTGTCCGCAGCCTCGACATCACGTTCAGAATTCATTTTCTTTCTGTGAAAAAAGCACAAACACATCCTCGACCCCAAATATATATAGGTCGGGTTTTTTCATGATGCATTGCAAGGGCTTTTCACCTTGTCTTAGCAAGGGTCAGCTTGGTGTCAACAAGCCAGATCCGTTTGCATCAGGATCTGCTGTCAACTTGTATGAGTTGCTTTGAAGGAGCCTTGTTATGCTCCATAATTTTTATTATAATTAGCCATATATGCAGTTCCTCCATTGGAAGAGCCAATTGTAAAATTTAGCATAAAATCCTTTAAGGGATTTTTTGCTATAGCTTTAGCAAAATACAGGTGCATAAATTGTAGCAATGATCTGGGAAAAGACCATTGTTTTTGGCCTTTGAATTTAGCAAAGGCAAATATCCAGGAATCAATCTTAAAAATTATCAATGAGTCTACTGTTTAGTATAAGAAACCTTGATCCTAGTCAAAATTTTGTTAAACCATTATCCAGATTCTATCCTGTCCTTTTATAACAGACAGGCTACTGGTTTAAATTAAGAACTTAATATCTTAACACGCAAAACTGATAAGATTTAGCCATAAGCCTCATGTTTTATAAAACTGTTGTAGAATAAGTTTTACATTTAATATACACACTTGCCATATCTGAATTATAATTAATATACTGTATTTGTTGATTATTGTATACTTTATCTGTTGATTTATATTTTACCTGCTTGAGTACCTGTTAGGCAGCTGTTTTAAGCTCTCTATTGGAAACTGTTTTTTGTAAGAATTTTACCTAGCAGCTCAAGGTCTCCTATAAGAATATTATCACTAGAGCTTTAACCATTGGACATCCAACCAAAAGTTTGTAAGCTATCCTTTTTTTTTTTTAGTTTTTTTTTTATATTGGAAAAAAAAGAGAAATTTCTGCCTCCTCCCCGCCTCCCATTTCCCTCCCCCTCCTCCCACTCCTCCCCGCCTCCCCCCTCCTCTTCCTCCTTATCCAGACCGAAGTGCAGTCAGGGTTCCCTGCCCTGTGGGAAGTACAAAGTCCTCCCCCCTCAATCCTGGTCTAGGAAGGTGAACATCCGAACTGGCTAGGCTCCCACCAAGCCAGAACATGAAGTAGGATCAAAACCCTGTGCCATTGACCTTGGCTTTTCAGCAGCCCTCATTGGGTTCACCTTCTTATTTAGCTTCTTTAGTATCACAGAATATAGACTCAATGACCACAATTTGTGATTAGAAACCAATTATGAGTGAGTACATCCCATGTTCCTCTTTTTGGGTCTGGGATACCTCACTCAGGATAGTGTTTTCTATTTCCATCCATTTGCATGCAAAATTCGAGAAGTCATTGTTTTTTACTGCTGAGTAGTACTCTAGTATGTAAATATTCCACACTTTCTTCATCCATTCTTCCACTGAGGGACATCTAGGTTGTTTCCAGGTTCTGGCTATAACAAACAATGCTGCTATGAACATAGTTGAACAAATGCTTTTGTCATGTGATAGGGTATCTCTTGGGTATATTCCCAAGAGTGGTATTGCTGGGTCCAGAGGTAGGTTGATCCCGACTTTCCTGAGAAACCGCCACACTGATTTCCAAAGTGGTTGCACAAGATTGCATTCCCACCAACAATGGATGAGGGTACCCCTTCCTCCACAACCTCTCCAGCAAAGACTATCATTGGTGTTTTTGATTTTAGCCATTCTGACAGGCATAAGATGATATCTCAATGTTGTTTTGATTTGCATTTCCCTGATCACTAAGGAAGTTGAGCATGACCTTAAGTGTCTTTTGGCCATTTGGAATTCTTCTGTTGAGAATTCTCTGTTCAGCTCAATGCCCCAATTTTTAATTGGGTTATTTAGCATTTTAAAGTTTAGTTTCTTGAGTTCTTTATATATTTTGGAGATCAGGCCCTTGTCTGTTGCTGGGTTGGTGAAGATCTTCTCCCAATCAGTAGGTTGCCTTTTTGTCTTAGTGACAGTATCCTTTGCTTTACAGAAGCTTCTCAGTTTCAGGAGGTCCCATTTGTTCAGTGTTTCCCTTAATGCCTGTGCTTCTGGGGTTAAACATAGGAAGCGATCTCCTGTGCCCAACTGTTGTAGGGTACTTCCCACTTTCTCTTCTATCAGGTTCAGTGTGTAAAGATTGATATTGAGGTCTTTGATCCATTTGGACTTGAGTTTTGTGCATGGTGATAGATATGGGTCTATTTTCATTTTTCTACAGGTTGAAATCCAATTGTGCCAGCACCATTTGTTGAAGATGCTTTCTTTCTTCCAATGTATGTTTTTAGCTCCTTTATCAAAAATGAGGTGTTTATAGGTTTGTGGGTTAAGATCCGGGTCTTCTGTACGATTCCATTGATCGAGTTCTCTGTTTTTATGCCAGTACCAGACTGTTTTCATTACTGTAGCTCTGTAATAGAGTTTGAAGTCAGGGATGGTAATGCCTCCAGAAGTTCCTTTATTGTATAAGATTGTTTTGGCTATCCTGGGTTTTTTGTTTTTCCATATAAAGTTGATTATTGTCCTCTCAAGATCTGTGAAGAACTTTGATGGGATTTTGATGGGAATTGCATTGAATCTATAGATTGCTTTTGGTAGAATTGCCATTTTTACTATGTTGATCCTCCCAATCCAAGAGCAGGGGAGGTCCTTCCATTTTCTGGTATCCTCTTCAATTTCTTTCTTCAATGCCTTAAAGTTCTTGTCAAATAAATCTTTCACTTCCTTGGTTAGCGTTACCCCAAGATATTTTATGCTGTTTGTGGCTATCGTGAAAGGTGATGCTTCTCTGATTTCCCTCTCTGTTTCCGTATCCTTTGTGTAAAGGAGGGCAACTGATTTTTTGGAGTTGATCTTGTATCCGGCCACATTACTAAAGGTGTTTATTAGCTGTAGGAGTTCTTTGGTGGAGTTTTTGGGGTCGCTTATGTACACTATCATATCATCTGCAAATAACGAAAGTTTAACTTCTTCCTTGCCAATTCGAATCCCCTTGATCCCCTTGTGTTGTCTTATTGCTATCGCTAACACTTCAAGCACTATATTGAAGAGGTATGGAGAGAGTGGACAGCCTTGTTTTGTTCCAGATTTCAGTGGGATGGCTTTGAGTTTCTCTCCATTTAATTTGATGTTAGCTGTCGGCTTGGTGTAAATAGCTTTTATTATATTTAGGTATGTCCCTTGTATCCCTAATCTCTCCAAGACTTTTATCATAAAGGGATGTTGAATTTTGTCAAATGCTTTTTCTGCATCTAATGAAATGATCATATGGTTTTTTTCTTTCAGTTTATTTATATGATGGATTACATTGATAGATTTTCGTATGTTGAACCAGCCCTGCATCCCTGGGATGAAGCCTACTTAGTCATAATGGATAATTTTTCTAATGTGTTCTTGGATTCGGTTTGCCAGTATTTTGTTGAGGATTTTGCGTCGATGTTCATGAGCGAGATTGGCCTGTAATTCTCTTTCTTGGTTGAGTCTTTGTGTGGTTTTGGTATCAGAGTAACTGTAGCTTCATAAAAGGAATTTGGCAACGACTCTTCTGTTTCTATATTGTGAAATACCTTAAGGAGTATAGGTATTAGGTCTTCTTGGAAGTTCTGGTAGAATTCCGCATTGAGACCATCTGGACCTGGGCTTTTTTTTGGTAGGGAGGTTTTTGATAACAGTTTCTAATTCTTCACGACTAACAGGTCTATTTAGATCTTTCACCTGGTCTTGGTTTAGCTTTGGTATATGGTATTTATCTAAAAAAGTGTCCATTTCTTCCACATTTTCCAGTTTTGTGGCATACAGGCTTTTGTAGTACGATCTCAATATTCTCTGAATTTCCTCTGTGTCTGTTGTTATGTCACCCTTTTCATTTCTGATCTTATTAATTTGTATATTCTCTCTCTGCCGTTTGATTAGTTTGGATAGGGGTTTATCGATCTTGTTGATTTTCTCCAGGAACCAGCTTTTTGTTTCATTGATTCTTTGGATAGTTTTCTGTGTTTCTATTTTATTGATTTCTGCCCTCAGTTTGATTATTTCCAGTCTTCTACTCCTCTTAGGAGAGTCTGCTTCTTTTTTTTCTAGAGCTTTCAGGTGGGTTGTTAAGTCTCCAATGTGTGCTTTCTCTGTTTTCTTTAAGTGGGCACTTAGTGCTATGAACTTTCCTCTCAGGACTGCTTTCATAGTGTCCCATAAGTTTGAGTAGGTTGTTTCTTTATTTTCATTGAATTCAAGGAAGACTTTAATCTCTTTCTTTATTTCTTCCTTGATCCATGTGTGGTTCAGTAGTTGACTGTTCAGTTTCCATGAGTTTGTAGGCTTTCTGGGTGTAGCTTTGTTGTTGAATTCTAACTTTAATCCATGGTGATCTGATAAGACGCAGGAGGTTATGCATATTTTTTTTGTACCTGTGGAAGTTTGCTTTGTTACCGAGTATGTGGTCAATTTTCGAGAAGGTTCCATGAGCTGCAGAGAAGAAGGTATATTCTTTTCTTTTTGGGTGGAATGTTCTATAGATGTCTGTTAAGTCCATTTGATTCATTACCTCCATTAATTCTCTTATTTCTCTGTTAGGTTTCAGTCTGATTGACCTGTCCATTGGTGAGAGAGGAGTGTTGAAGTCTCCTACTATTAGTGTGTGCGGTTTGATGGCAGCCTTGAGTTTTAGTAATGTTTCTTTTACGTACGTGGGTGCTTTTACATTAGGGGCATAGATATTCAGGATTGAGACTTCCTCCTGATGAATTGTTCCTGTTATGAGTATAAAATGTCCCTCTCCATCTCTTCTGATTGATTTAAGTTTGAAATCAACTTTGTTAGAAATTAGTATGGCCACCCCTGCTTGTTTCTTAGGTCCATTTGCTTGATAAGCCTTTTCCCAGCCCTTTACTCTGAGTAGTTGCCTGTCTTTGTGTTTGAGGTGTGTTTCTTGTAGACAGCAGAGTGTTGGATCCTGTTTCCGTATCCAATCTCTTAGCCTGTGCCTTTTTATAGATGAGTTGAGTCCATTGACATTAAGTGATATTAATGTCCAGTGGTTGTTCATTCCGGTCATTTTTCTAGTAGTAGAGTTTGTGTGTTTCCCTTCTTTGAGATGTGTTGGTGAAGGGACTCTAGATATCTGAGTTATTGTGAGCCTTGTTGGACTCCTTGGTTTGTGATTTTCCTTCTATTACTTTCTGTAAGGCTGGATTTGTGGCTACATACTGTTTAAATTTGTTTTTATCTTGAAAAATTTTGTTTTCTCCATTTATAGTGAACGAAAGTTTGGCTGGGTATAGTAGTCTGGGCTTGCATCCATGGTCTCTTAGTTTCTGCAGTACATCTATCCAGGACCTTCTGGCTTTCATGGTTTCCAAAGAGAAGTCAGGTGTAAGTCTGATGGGTTTGCCTTTATAAGTAACTTGGCCTTTTTCCTTTGCAGCTCTTAAAATTCTTTCTTTATTCTGTATGCTTTGTGTTTTGATTATTATATGGCGAGGGATGTTCTTTTTTGATCCAGCCTATTTGGTGTTCTGTAAGCTTCTTGGATCTTCATAGGTATATCTTTCTTTAGATTGGGAAAGTTTTCTTCTATAATTTTATTAAATATATTTTCTGGACCGTTGAGCTGCACTTCTTCTCCTTCTTCAACTCCAATTATTCTTAGGTTTGGTCTTTTTATTGTGTCCCAGATTTCCTGAATGTTTTGTGATGAGAGCTTGTTGGATTTGCTGTTTTCATTGATCAGTGCGTTTATTTTCTCTATGGTATCTTCAGTGTCTGAGATTCTTTCTTCAATCTCTTATATTCTGTTGGTTATACTCGTTTCTGTAGTTTCTATTCGTTTACCTAGATTCTCAATGTCCAGACGGCCCTCTGTTTGTGTTTTCTTCCTTGTCTCCATTTCAGTTTTCAGGTCTTGAACTGATTCCATTATCTGTTTGATTGTTTTTCCTTGGTTTCCTAGGGTATCATTCACTGATTTATTCAATTCTTCAAACTTTCTGTTATACTTCTCATCTATCTCTATGAGGGTATCATTCACTGATTTATTAAATTCTTCAAACTTTCTGTTATACTTCTCATCCATTTCCATGAGGGCGTTTTTTACATGCTGTTTAAGGATGTCAATCACTTTCAAAGATTCCATTTTTTCTCCTTCTTCTTGATTAAGGTGTTCATGTCCTCCTGATGTGGGGTCCCTGGGTTCAGGTGGTTTCACGCTGTTTTTCAGATTGTTGGGTGAATTCCTGCATTGGCGTCTGCCCATCTCTTCCTCCAAATGCTCCCCTAAGGATCTTCTTTTACAGGATCAGGTCTCCTTGCCCACTGATGTTACTTCCCTGTGTTGGGACTCTCCCGTGATGGCTCTCTAGGTGCCCCAGTGATGGCTCTCCTGGAGCCAAGATCAGCTCTCCTTGCTGGTTGGGAAGCTTGTAAACTAGGTGCCTACCTGCACGTGCAGGCAGGCTACTGAGGCCAGAGGAATTCGCGCCCGCCCGGCTGCCCTCTGGATACTGCCCCAGCGCCCAAACGGGCTGAGCTGGGTGATGTTATTGCCCAGAGATGGCAGGGAGAGAGAAGTGAGGGGAGGGTTCTGGGTACCCGCTGGGTTAGGTATGAAGAGAGAGGCGGTATGCAGGAGTATAGGGCCTGCAGGAAACAGTTCCCTGGCCCGCTTTGGCCGCAGGTCAGAGAGGCACTCACCCCGAGAAGGTTCTTCTGGTGCCGAGATCAGCACTCCTTGCTGGTTGGGTAGCTTGTAAACAAAGCCCCTAGCTACCTGCAAGGTGCAGGCAGGCCACTGAGGACAAAGGAATTCGCGCCCGCCCGGCTGCCCTCTGGATACTGCCCCAGCGCCCAAACGGGCTGAGCTGGGTGATGTTATTTGCCCAGAGATGGCAGGGAGAGAGAAGTGAGGGAGGGTTCTGGGAACCCGCTGGGTTAGGTATGAAGAGAGAGGCGGTATGCAGGAGTATAGGGCCTGCAGGAAACAGTTCCTGGCCCGCTTTGGCCGCGGGTCAGAGAGGC